>JAJKFI010034730.1:13118-55437 GCA_029204185.1 Lerista edwardsae | reverse complement strand
TGTGTGTGTGTGTGTGTGTGTGTGTGTGTGTGTGTGTGTGTGTGTGTATGCTCTTATAGATATTCCCGTGACAGAAATTAACGTTTGGCCGGCACAAGGGACACCATAAAGTGTGTTTGGCCCACTCTTGGAGTCAGAGAGGCCAGCACACAGACGTGCGCCGTCCTCCCTGACTCCGAGTGTGGTCCAAATGCGCTTTACGGTGGCCCTGGTGCCAGCCAAACTTTACTGGCCTAACTATGTCGGGAACATATAAAAAAGGACCACCAGTGACCAGGAACATCCTAGTCTAACCCGTACTTGAGGCATTTGCAGATCTAGGGAAAGCCACAGGTACGTTAAATATTAGGCACTACATCAGATGAATGGCCAACAAATGACCCGAGATAGCTGAAGAGCAGAGAGAATTCAGAAGTTGGGATGTTGAAAACAGATGGCATTGGTGGAGGGGGGGAAACAACGAATGGCAGAGCAGTACAGAATACGGCTTTCAGGAAGCAGGGCTCTGTACCTCAAACCGCTGGTCACACAGAGAAAGGCAATCCTTCCCATCAAGTTCACACAGCAGGGATTAAATAAATCTTTTCATCCCTTTAACTTTCTAGCCTTTGGGTGTTTCCATAATAGGATTATGGTGGCATTAGAGGAGATTAGCCACAGCAAGCTATCGCTTTCACCCTGGGCAGTGTCCAGCTGTCAAGTGCCACAAGCACAGGCGGGGCAGGCGGAAGAAAACAGTCAGAGAACTCCGCTACCCATTAGGGGTGTCTCCCAATTAGAGAATTAATCATGCGGCTTTGAAACAATCAAATCTGCCTGCACTGGCGAAGTAATACAGTAAACGAATGGTTCGGGGGAAGCCTTAGGATGGATCCAAAGGAAAGTGGCAGGATGGAAGTGGCTAGCAGAACAGATGCAAGAACTTCCCACAAGCGGCCAGGCAGGCTGTAGCCGGCAAATTCTGCAGCCGTTCTTGGGCTTCTCTTTCGGCAAGACATTGAAGGAGCATATTTCTGCACTTGGGTGTAAACAGCCCTTCAATGGGCAGAAGATACCTTCTGCATGCAGAGGTGCACCTTCAGATCCAACCCAAGTATCACCTGCATGGGACACCGAGAGGAATGCCCCTTCCAAGCGAATGGCTGCCACCCACAATTTTTGTGAGTACTTGCTTTATTAAAAATGAACATAAGAACAGCCCTGCTGGATCAGGCCAAGGTCCAGCTTATCTCACAGTGGCCCACCAGATGCCTCAGGGAGCACATGAGACAACAAGATGCCTGCATCCTGTGGCCACTCCCTTATATCTGGTATTCTGAGATAAATAAAACAGAATTTGCTGTCCTGTCTTGTGGGGAGGTTGCTATAAAAACCTGCAACCTAATCTGGGCCTTAAGAACATAAGAAGAGCAAGCAAACAGTATTTATATACTGCTTTTCAACAAAAAGTTCACAAAGCGGTTTACAGACAAAAAGGTAAAGTTGAATGGCTCCCTGTCCCAAAAGGGCTCACAATCTAAAAAAATGCAGAGCAGCAGCAGCCACTAGAAAAAACACTGTGCTGGGGTGAAGAGGGATAGTTACTCTCCCCTTGTTCAATGTAAGAGGAACATCACTTGAAAATGTGCCTCTTGCCCAGTTAGCAGGATCACTGAGCCCCACTGGATCAGGCCAAAGGCCCATGTAGTCCAGCTTCCCATTTCTCACAGTGGCCCACCAGATGTCTCAGGGAGCACACAAGACAACAAGATGCCTGCATCCTGTTACCACTCCCTTGCACCCAGCATTCTGAAGTAGCCTACTACTAATGTAAGGAGGTTGCACCATCTATCATGGCCTGTAGCCCAAGATGGACTTTTTGTCCAGAAATCTCTGTTCAATCCCTTTTTAAAGGCGCCTAGGTCAGATGCCATCACCACTTCTTGTGGCAAGGAGTTCCACAGATTGATTACCCTCTGGGTAAAAAAGTATTTCCTTTTGTTCGTTCTAACTCTCCCAACACTCAATTTTAGTAGATGTCCCCTGATTCTGGTGCTGTGAGAGAGGGAAAAGAACCTCTCTCTAGCGACTCTCCATCCCATGCACAATTTTGAACTGAAATGCTACCTGACCAACTGTGAGCATTATTTTAACACTGATCATTTCATACTGCAGCTATCATTCATAACCTTGTCATACCTGGGTGTTTTTCTGCCTCCTCTAGGATATTGGGTTACGTTGGGAGTTAGTACAACAGATCTGAATGAAATTTTTTTTAGAGCAAGTACATGTTGATATTGACATCTTCAGGCCTTTGTTGCCATAGGATATTGCCATGGGGTATCTTTTCAAGCTTCCAAAAATTGATGGTTTTTCTTTATTATGACACTGAGGCTGTAATCCTATCCACACCTACTTGGGAGTAAGCCCTACTGATTACTTACTGATTACTTACTGGAACTTACTTCTGAGTAGATAAGCATAGGCTTGGGCTCTGAGACACAAACGTTTCTTAAACCAGTGGTTCTCAAACGTCTTAGCACTGGGACACACTTTTTAGAATGACAATCTGTCTGGGGACCCACGAGAAATTATGTCATGGCTGGAAGTGCTGCCACTGTGGCGTCAGAGGCTGTCTGAGGATGCCGCTTAAGCTGGGTTCTTCCTCAGCCCTTTTCCAACAGTGAATCAGAGGGGGTGAATCGGGGGGGGGAAGCCTATTTACAACCTTAAGCAAAACCACCACACAGTCCAGCCTCTTTCCAGCATCTCATCTTCCCACATTTTCAATGTGGCCTCTCTTGGCACTTTGCGACCCACTGGTAGACCCTGGCCCACAGCTTGGGAACCGCTGTTTTAAACAATACATTCTTTCTCCTATTGTGAGTGAACTTTGCCCATCGTGTGTTTAAGGCAGAAGCTGCAAAAAGCAGCCCAAGCCCATTGAGCGGACCCCCCTCCCCTCTCGCCTGCAGGCCTCTGTGGGAGCAGGTGCAGGCAACATGTTCCCCAGTGGGCGTTTTCTTTGCAGGCTGCGGGAAGGTTTGCAGCTTAAAGTGGAAGCTAACAAGCCAGGCTTTGCAGGCAGACCCAGCCGAAGACAGACAGACTGTGATGCCAACAGGGAGCCTGGCATCTGCTTGCTTGGAAGCTGCCAAGGATTCTACAGGCGAGAATCTATTTTGGACCCTTGCAACGGGATCAGAGGGCTGGGATTACACTCGCTTTGCACCTGGTGACCCCTGGTCACTCAGCAAGCAAGCAAGCAACTCAAAAGGGCTGCTTCTCAGTTTTACTGGCCTTGTCACATTATGACCCATTATGACCAATACCTATCACAGCCTTTCCCCTCTTCCACAACAACTTCTTTTTTTCTTTTGGCAACCACTGCAGGCGCACAAGTGGCCCCCGTCCCCCAGTTCCCCACCGCAGCTTGGCTCCTGCTCATTCATCTCCGTCTCCACAGGCAGCTCTTCCACAGGTGCAGCAGACAGGACGTTCCAGACCCCTGATGCTGTGCAGACTACAAGGGAGGCCCACAGCAGGACTAGCAACAATGACCAGGGTGGGGCAGTGGTCAGACTGCTGGGACTGGCCTCGGGGAGAAGCGGGTTTGCCTTCCACGTCAGCCCTGGAGGACCACGGGCCAGTCACCATCCTCAGGCGACTCCACCACAAGCCTGGCTGTGGGCACAAGACAGGCCAGGGAGAAGTTAAGGAATGCCAATGACCACCGTGAACGGTGTACCCCATTCTCTTTTGATGGAGGGTAGGAGAATAAAAACATAGCAGAACAGAAGTCTATCAATCAATCAATCGTACTTATACAGTGATGTCATGCAGGCGGAACGCGGGGGAACTCAGTTCCACTTGTTAAAATTAGGGCTGACTCCGCCCACTTCACTCTCCCCCCTCCCGATTCCTCTGGAAAGAGCTTTTCTTCTTGGTTGGCCGGCACTCAGAGGGCCTCTGGAGCCCAGGTCTACCCATAGGAACCAGCCGCGGGTAGACCTGTGCTCTGCCAGCCTCCGGCTTATTACATCACTTCCAGTGATGACACGTGCTGACACGTGCCAATCAAAAGTGAGTTCCTGTTCTTAAATCATTTAGATGCCACCACTGTACTTATATACTGCTTTTTAATGAAGTCAAATGGCTCCCTGTCCCAAAAGGGCTCACAATCCAAAAAAAATAAAAAATATTGCAGAACCCCACCAGCAACAGCCACTAGAACAGACACTGCACAGGCGTGAAGAGGGACAATTGCTCTCCCCCTGATAAACAGAAGAGGAGCACCCCTTGGAAAAGGGCCTCTTGCCCAGTCAGCAGGGGCTAAGTCGTGCTCTACTCTAACAGAAGTCCCATCCAGTCCAGCATCCTGTTCCCCACAGTGGTCCACCAACTGCCCCTGGACCCGCACAGGCAGGAGAGCAGGCATCCCTCCCCCTGCTACTGCTCCCCTGCAGCTGGCTCCTGAAGCCTGTCTCCTCTCTTTCCAAACAGCCCCAGCACAAGATGTGCCTTCTGGACAGCTGCTGTGCACTGGGCCGACATCGTGGATGGCTCAAGGAAAGCAAATCCAGGTGACTTCTATGATGCTGCACCAACTGCTCAGACCCCATCAACGCATAAGTGAAACTGGGGGGTTTTTCGGTCCTGATGCGAATCATTTTACACTGACCTGCACTTGCCATTTAACTGTCCATTTGGAGAAGCCTCTTTGGAGCCTTTTGCAGCAGCATGAGCCATGCAGGATCAGGCCAAAGGCCCCTTTACTCCAGCTTCCTGGATTCTCACAGTGGCCCACCAGATGCCTCAGGAAGCTCACAGGACAACAAGTTGCCTGCTTCCTGTTGCCACTCCCCTGCATCTGGCATTCTGAAGCTTTTGATTTTCCACCTTGAACAGGTTTTAGCACCCTCTCCTCTGCAAACCTGGCTAGCTTGCTGCTTAGCTCTAACTCCAGATTGTTCATGAACAGGTTAAAAAGCACAGGTCCTAATTCAGATTTCTTGGAAGACCTCACTTCTCTCCACTGTGAAAGTTGCTCCCATATTCCCACAGGGCATCCTTCAATGCTTTCCATTCTTTAACCTAATCCACAAAACGTGTCCTCGAATTCCATGACTGAAGCCCCTGGTGAGGGACTTTGTCAAAAGCTTTTCGAAAGTCAAAGTAAGCAGTATCGCCTGGATCACCACTGTCCACGTGCCAAACTATAACTCTTTCAAAGAACTCCGATTCCACCTTGAATTATGCTTTCATCAGTTTACCTGGAGCAGATGTTCAGGTGACTGCTTAATCTCCTGGATCCCCCGAATCCCTTTTAAAATACTGGAGCTACAATGACAGCCTTCCAGTCTTTGCCACAGAGCAGTCGCGGATCTAGGGGGGGCTATGGGGGGCAAGAGCCCTGGGCGCCATCTTGGGGCCATCTTGGGGGGGCACCGATGGCATGGCGCCCCCCCTGCAACATGGTTCCTGTCGCGCCCGCTCCCCTCCTATCCGCCGGGACGCGCGAGCACTTTAAAGTGCTCGCGCGCCCCAGCAGACAGAGCGGGGAGCGGGCACTGCGCACTCCAGGCTGGGGGTTTAAAGTGCACTTTAAACCCCCAGCCCAGAGTGCGCCCCGGCGGCTCGCTCCTCTCCTGTCCGCCGGGACTCGCGAGCACTTTAAAGTGTTCCTCCTCCTCCGAGCTGGGAGGGAAGCCACACCTCGCAACGTCATGATGTTGCGGGGGGGGGCGCAATGTCATTCCCTGCCATGGGCGCGGTTCTAATTAGAACCGCCCCTGCCACAGAGGCCAATTTAAACGCCAAGTTACATATTTTTTCCCCAGTCTCCTTTTCATTCAGGAGATCAGCAACCTCAAGTCTGAGTTCCATAAGAACTTTTGGGCGAATGCCGTTTTGCATTTGTCAATACACTCAAAAATGTGGAAACTGGGCCTGATGCCCATTTTTTAAATTAAAAAGCTTTTTGGAAGAGGGGAGTCCAGGGCAGAGACCCAACCGGGGGGGGGAGTGGAGGCCTAATCCTTTCCCTGCCTGCCATTTCATGGCTCCAAATCACCTGCCACACCTTCCCTCCACGGCAAGGTTGCCACAGCAGACTGAATTTGCTCACAGCTTTTCCTTACCGCTCCATGGCGACACTGACTTCTTCAACTGTTACAGCTGCCGCACCGCCACCCCCCCAGCCCCCACACTTTTACAGAAGCAGCCCAGTCCCACACATGCTCAAATGGAGCTCCGTCTCACTATATTCAGGGGCACTTACTTACTTACTCCCACATCAATGCACACAGGATCGCAGCCCAGGCCATAAGCAGAGCAGGGATCCTCTCTCTTCTGCCACACCGACTGATGATGTATAAATAGTTTTTGTCATGTCAGCTACTTATATTGCACTGTGCCAAAAAGGGCCTGGGCTTGGTTTTCCCTTCCAAGTGCAGAAGAGGCCCCAGACGACAGTCAAGAGGTTTTGCACCCTGGGACAAAAGAGAGAGCTGCCATGCAGAACGGGCAGCGCACTGTGCAAACACTGGTGCATGTTTCCTACAGTCTGCTCTACCACTGGTGTGCTTGCTGCTGGCCAGCCAAAGACCACCACAATACAAAGGAGATGACTTGTCACTGTTGCACAAAGGGGGGGAAAAACCCCATTCAGCACATCTGCACTAGGAGAGACCATCACAGGAAAGATTGTGCGCTACCAGAAGCAGGGTGACAAAAGCGCCGATTCAAGGTGACCGTCACCAAATGCTGTCCTCATTATTCATGCTTGTTAACTCTTTCTGTGCCCATCGCCGAAGCATCCCTTATTGTGGGGACTGCACAAATTGTCACCCTCACAAGCTCAGCACAACCCACCAGGTCAAGAGTGTGGCCGTCCAGGCGCTCGACAATCCTCTGAGGTTGGCCGTGGACACCAAAATGGGAGGCGCAGTCAGCCCCTGCACTCATCCAGCCTCAGGTGGCCAGTGGGCTGCGTTCAGCTTCACAGTGGCAAAGGCCTGTCATGGGTGCAGCACCCCAGCTGGCTGGCCTGGGGGCTCCCAACCACCAAGTGCTCCCCCCAAAACAAGACAGTTCACACACAAACGCACACCATACCATTATACAGCCTGTGCCTGCACACTTTGGACTCTGCCTCCTTCTCTGGGCCAATCTCTCTCTGCTCCGTCAAGTCTCCTCTTGAGGAAGACGGCTTTGCAGAGAAGGTCCAGGTTCTCCTGGCCAAACAACTCGGACATGTGCAGGCAATGCTCCAGGAAGGCTCCAAGCACAGAAGGGCAGGCAGCCAGGGGTCAGGGGCTTGAGAGGCTACAGCTCCTGCAGCAGCTCCTCTGCCTGGCTGGGAAGGCAGACCCCAAGCCCAGCCCCTCTCTCTCAGCTGGGTCAAACTGCAGCCTTCACACTCATCTCCATTCACTTTGTTCCCTGCAGCCTTGAACAATTATAGTCCTATGGGGGGAAATGGTGGGTGGGAAGATTACAGCGTTGCTCCACACCACAGGCCACTTATTAAAAACATTACAGTTATTTAACTCTCACAGCACCTAATTAGAGTGAGCCAAGAGACCACAGCCGCCCATCCCCCGCTCTCGCTTCAAAGGAGCCTGAATTACCGTGATGCTTTCCGGCTTCTGGGTGAGTTCCTGTCATCTCCCCAAGGCTGGTGGAAGAGCTGCTGCCAGGCAATTGTGCGGGGTGGGGTGGGGGGTTGAAAAGCTGCTCTCCCTTATGAATTACACCATTGAACAACCACGGGACCAACTGCAAAATGAAACTGGGGCTCCCTCATTAAACCGGTGCGCTCAGGAGTCGATGAATGAGGCTCCCTGTGGCAGGAAGCCACAGGGTGACAGCAGCATGCCTGATCGCTGCCCCAAACAGCTGCTGCTTCTTGCAGCTGAGAGAGGGACAGAACCTGCAGCAGCCTGGGCTTTGGTGCGCCTGTCCCTGCCAGCAGGAGGCAGTGCAACCAGAGTTGGTTTATTTACGCGGACAAAGCACCATGAAGAGGCGGGGCACAGAAGGGGCTGGGCTTGGGAACCAGCAGTCACTGTGGGAACTGCTCACTGCACGAACTCAGGGACAGACCTAGGCGGTCATGTATACCTGGCCCAGAGGCAGCTGCCCCTCTTTCCTTCTGGCATATGTTCTAACTATGCCAGAAGAGCCTCACTGGATCAGGCCAAGGCCCATCTGGTCCAGCTTCCTGTATCTCACAGTGGCCCCACCAGGTGCCCCAGGGAGGCACGAGACAACTATGCATCTCGTTGCAACTCTCCTGCATCCGGCACCCCAAGGTAGCCTACCTCTAAAATAAGGAGGTTCACTAACCATCATGGCTTATAGCCTGTGATGGACCTTTCCTCTGGAAATCTGTCCAGACCCCTTTTAAAGGCATCTACGCCAGATGCCATCACCACCTCCTGTGGCAAGGAGTTCCATAGCTTAATTACCCGCAGGGTAAAAAGTATTTCCTTTTAACTCTCCCGACACTCAATTTCAGTGGCTGTCCCCTGGTTCTGGTATTGTGAGAGAGGGAAAAGAACCTCCCTCTTAAGAACCTTAATAAGCTTGGAGGGTTCTATATGTGTGTTTCACAGCCCAGTCCTAACCAGGGCTGCACCAAATCCAGCCCCGGTTAGGACGCAGCTGTGGTGCAACCTGGAATAACTGGGTGTTTGTCCCCTTAGAAGCCCCAGCCACCCCACAGGGCTACTTGGATCTGCACTAGTGAAATTGCTGGTGCAAATCGGAGCGGTCTGAGTAGTGCCGACCGGGTCGGAGCAGGGGGCTAGACGGGGGGGGGGGGTCCATGCCCCAGCCTCCCTGACTCTGAGAATGCCGCAAGTTCTCTTTACAGCACATTTGAGACACTCCTGGGCTGGCACAAGAGAAGGGGCTTGTCCGGCCAACTCCAGGTTAGGATTGCGCCCTTGGTGAAATTAGAACCAATACATTGTACACAGTATTGCATACCCAAGCCGCTGTCTGCCTCCTTTTGGTCTTTCCTTTGCACCTGCCTGAGGCTTTCCTCCCCTTTCCTCTTGGTCTGCAACTGAACGGCAGGCAGGCAGGCAGGCAGGCAACTCTGTGAATCAGATGCTGCCTTGACTCTGTCTTGGCTCTTCCCCACCTCCCACTTCAGCTCATCTGCCTGCCTGCCTTCTGCACTTCAAACACACCACACGAACACTCACACATTGCTCTGCTCATCTGCTGCCTGATTACATTCTCCCGCAAGAACTTGCAATTCAAATCAAATTTTGGGGAGGATGAGGTGGGGGTAAAGAGTGGCCTCCCTTCTCTTGGGGCTTCCTGGGTTCTCTGGCTTTGCAGCACTGGGGTGGGGGTGGGGTCGTCCCAGCAGCCACTAGCTGGAGGCTGCCTTTTCCTCCTCCACCACAGTATTTCTCCGGGCAATGATGCCATCAGATGACATTGTGCGTTCTCAGGGCACCTGGGTCTCAGGGAGACATCATGTCATGGCACCCACAGGAGGACCTTCACCCTTCTGAAGTCACCAAAATGGTCCCGTTATTGCCACCTGCAGGTGGGACTGTGAAAAGGGGGGACAGAAACAGACACTTTGGCGCAGCTCTTGGGGGAACTTTTGAAAGAGCAAAACTGCTTTGGGGACAGGAAGGCAGGCTCTCGGGGGGCCTGGCAGGGAGCCAGTCGGCCAGCCAGGCCTTTGCACAGGCAGCTCCAATCCCAAGCCCTCTTTCTTCCCAGAGCTGACCCTGGAGGAAAAAGCCAGATTTGAACGCAACACAGCCCAAGGTGCTTTGGAAGGAAGCACACACACACACACACGGCCACCACTTCTCTCTTTAGGTTCTCCAAATGCATCCCTAAGCAAAAGCGCAGAAGTACCTTCTGCAGAGTCCAAGAGATGGTTCCCTTCCTCCCTCCCTGCAGCTCCCCCCCCCCCCGGCTAGGGCCAGCCAAAGGAGCGCTGAAGCCGGACAGCTCCTCCTGGCCCAGGGAACCCACAGAGCCAAACCCTCAGGCAGCCACCCTGCCTAGCAGCAGGTCTCAAGGTGGCTTCCCAACTCTTCCACCCAGACCCTTTTAAAACTGGGAGTTGCAGCTGCAAGGCTCTTCTCCATGCAAATACGGGGCCTGCCACTGAGCTGTCCCTGCCAAGGGAAATGGGTGTGCAACGATCACTGGCATAGCTAATGGAAGTGTAGCCTGGTGCAGGGGGCAAAATGATGCGGCGTCACAGCAGGACGTGACCTCACAGTTATACTTTCCATTTTCCTGGTTTTTTGGCCATAACTTTTGATAGACTGAAGATATGACACTCTGGTTTGTTTCACTGCATTCTGCATTAAATTCTGCATTGAATGGTATACAACATGACGGTATTATACATAGCAAGGTTTTCACCATTTTAGTCCCTAGTATCAAGCTCAGCTCGTTGCCCCCCCCCCTTGTTGCCCGGTGCAATTGCACCCCTGCACTTCTTTACCTACGCCCCGGCTAGGATTCCCCACAAGCTTTAATCAATGTATGTATAACTCACTTTCCCACCATCACTTTCACAGCAGCATTTGCAGGCGCATAACCCATCAATCCCCTTGAAACACTTGACCCGGCGACGCTGCAGCGCGGCACACGACTGAAACGCCGAGAGCAGCAAGTAGCGGCGGCAGGTTCCTCCACCACCACCCCCGCCTCAGGGGGCACCAAAGCCTGGCAGCGCCGGCCAGGGCGAGGGAGCCGCTGGGTCGCCCCGGAGAAGGCGGCTCGGGGCTCCAGCCCTGCCAGCTGGCCGCGGGGGGAGGGCCAGTTGCCTCCGAAGCCGCGCAGAGAGACGCAGGGAAGCGGCAGGCAGCCCTCGGAGCCGGGGCAAAGGCCAGGCAGGGCGCATCGCGGAGCGCCGCGTGCTGCGAGACCAGCGTGGCCGCCGGCAGTGAGCACGGGCAGGGGGCGCGACTTCGCCGCCGCAACAGGTGCCCGGAGTGCCTGCCGCCCGCCCGCCCCACTCCCGGCCCGGGAGGCGCTCGGGGTCCCGGGGCAACAAGGCGCGCCATCGCAGGCGCCGGCTGAGCCCCGCAGCCCCGACGGCCGCCGAGCGGGCTCTCCGAGTGCGCGCAGGGCGCGTCTTCCAGGCAGCCGAGCCGAAGTCAACAGGCGGCGCGGGCCCGGCGCCAGCAGCAGCAGCGGAGGGAGCCGCGGCCGCTCCCGCAAGAGGCCCGAAGTTCCAGCTCCCCCCTCCCGCCCCGGGCTTGTTTACGCGGCGCTCGCTGCTGCTGCTGCTGCTGCGGGGGCCGGCCCGGGGAGGGGGCAGCCCAGCTCCGGACCCCCGCGCGCGCGCCCCCCAGCCCCTGCCTCGCACTCACCCCGCGGCGTCCGGGCTTCCTCGCGCTGGAGGCGCCTCCGGGCAGCGGGGAACGCCCGAGCGGCTCATGGCTCCCCCCGCCGCCTTTCAGGTGCGAGGGGGCGGGCGGGGAAAAGGATTCTGGGACATGTAGTTTGCGAGCGGGGGGGGGGGCGCCTCGCCTGCCCAGCCCGCCTCGCCGGGGCTCGGTGTGGGCGCTGCGAGCGCCGCCGTCGCTGGATCGCGGGCTCCTCTTCGCCTCGCAGCCCGCTTGCGAGTGCCACAGGACGCGTCTTCCTTCGGGCCGCGGGCTCAGCAGGGCGAGGAGGGGCTGGGAGGCAGGAAAGGCGCGGGCACGGAAAGTTGGCGGCACCCGGCCTGCGGCCCGGCTCCGTGCTTGGGGGTGCCGGGCGGGCAGCGACCAACGCGGACGCACTTGTGGGCGCAAAAGGGGAGCGGCTGGGGCCAAGACACCGTCGCAACCCCAGAGTGCCCGCCTATCCGCGGTTCTTAGCCGAGAAGAACCTCCAGGAACAGAGGCAGTCTACCTCGGAAGATGGAACGCTAGGGACAAAACGGGCCCATGAGAGGGGGTAATTTTGTACCCCAGGCCCAGGTCAAACAGCAGGCCCAGGAGGAGCCAAAGGAGGGGGCCCGGACTTGTCTCCACTCTTTGATCTCACCTAGACCGGGCGAGCTCTTGCAGGTGCGCAGCGGCTGTGGCGTCCCACGCCAAGGCATGCACACACGGCCCTCCTTCGCACAGGGTCGCACCGGGGAGGAAGCCGGCCTCCTGCAGCAGCTCCTGGGCTCCTGGATCCGCTCGCTCACCATGAAGGAGTGCAGAGGAGCTCAGTTGCTGCAGGAGCCAATTTCGGCACACACAAGACACTTTCCACTCACGTGAGCCTAAATACACTGACGCTCATTTTCTGCAATGGTTTTCAACACTTAAAAGCTTCTAGAGAGATTCAGGAGTGTGTTTGTTTTTCCACATTGCTACAGCTGCTGAATGAAGCCCCGTAGACCTGGGCTTAAAGATTGATCCAGTTGTTGCCACCCTCCCCCATCCTGTTTCGCCTCTCCCCACCCCCATTCTGCTCACCCCCATCACCACCACCACCGGGCTCATTGACCCCTTCCCTCCTCCTCTGCTCCCAAAGGAAACTTTGTACCCTCTGTTAAAATTCCTCCTGGAGGCCCCAACCTGAGCTCCCCATTGCTCAGCCTGCCCTCTGAGCCGTCTGGCCGGTCACAGCCAGAATCGGTTTCTGGACTTTGATCTGTCCCTGCAGGGCTCTTCTTGTGACTGAACTCCTCACCAAGGGCTGGGCTTAATCCCAGAAGCCTCTTCCACAAAAAAGGGGGGGGGGCTTCTCTGCCTGCAGTGTTTTGCAGCTGAAAATTGCTCCTAATGTGACTCTTGCAGTATTTAAATGTATTTTAAAATAATGTAAAGGGAATTATGATATAGGGAAAGTCCATGTTGTCATCTAGCCTGCAGTACTGTTTCATCTTTCTCTCCCCTTCAGCAAGCTGGATTGCAATGCTGAGTCAGAAACAGGGAGGGAGGGAGGGAGGGAGGGAGGGTGTGTGTGTGTGCGCGCGCGTGAGAGAGAGAGAGAACTCAGCCTGCCTGGACATTGACTGGCTAGGCGAACCCTTGAATCCTCTGTATTGATTGCCCAGTGTACCCTCAGGGGGTGAGTGGTGAGTGCAGGATTCCTCCCAAGATCTCCAAACGCCAACATGACCACTGTGAGATAAACAGAACTCCTGCCCAGTCTCCTGAGCGGGCAGCTGTGCAGAACTCCTGCACCTGTAACCTTTACTCCAAAGCTCTTCTTTCCACAAGGCCTCCAAGCAGTTTCTCTTCCTCAAGATGGGCAGTGTGTGACTCTCCCACCGCCTGGTCCACCTAAGTGACAGCCCAAGAGATGCTATCCGGAGAAATGCTGGATTCCTGCTGATTAGCCTTCCCAATTCATCGTGATTGGCGAGTCTGTCTGCTTGTTGGTTTTCAAGGATACATGGGTGTAGTGAATAAATAAGAGCACACACCCTGCTGGCTTGGAATGCCAACAGGAATAGTTGCAGCAGCGTCTCACAGATGCCCATGTGGGGCAGGGGTGCTGCATGCATGGTTAGGAGTGAGCTGCTAGCGCCCCCCCCCCCAAGCAACCTGTGTTTGCTCGCTTACAAGCATCCTGCATGGTTCCTAGGAAGACAGCTCTCCAGCTGGTTCCAGGCAGCATTGAACTGGCCTGTGGAACTTCCTCCCTAGGCAGCAAGGATCTGATTTCTGTGCAAGGCTCTCCTTCATTTGCCGGGAGTTACAATACGCATGCACAGCAGGTGGCCAACTAGAGGGGTCAGACCTGACTGCTTGCCCTGGGGAGTCCAGGTGGTTCTTTCCAAGGCTGTGTTTTGAGCGGCTGCAAACACCAACATTTCTTACTGAAACGGTAGTAAAAGAACGAACTCCTGGACCACGCGTGATTCAGTGGACTCCGTGCTTGGACGCACAGAGGTCACCACAAGAGCTCCAACTTTTTTTCCCTTCTGTTGCGTTACTAGTGTAGTAGAGAACATCAAGGGCAAACTTGGTGGACTGTCCCCCCAGTACACCTCTCTGACTCCCAAAAAAACTGAGCCCTGCCATGAAAAGCAGAGTATGCAGCTTGGACAAACACAAAACCACGGCGTGTGCCAAACTGGCTAGAAAGCCCAGGTAGCTGCATCAGGTCAAGAAAAAAAACTCTTGACCCAGACGCAGGTCTGTCTCTGGGTCAAGAAAAAAAACTCTGATCAGCTGGATGACAGACTTAAGAGTTTCTAAAAGGGGACCACACAGTTTATTCCAAAAGCATAAATATAAGTACAGAGAAAGAAGGATTTTTGGAATGTGCAAGAGGGAGGGGGAAGGTGTTGAAATGTTGCAGAGAAGGTTTAAAGACTGTACCTGCCTTTATCTTCTGTACCTATTGTCAATCTGATCACCACTACTGTACACCAGGATTTGGTAAGGGCTTTTCAGATTAAAAAGGGGGTTGAGAATAAAACAGCCAATATTATCATGCCATTGTACAAGTCGATGGTAAGGCCGCACCTGGAATATTGTGTCCAGTTCTGGTCACCGCACCTCAAAAAGGACATAGTGGAGTTGGAAAAGGTGCAGAAGAGAGCGACAAAAATGATTACGGGGCTGGGGCACCTTCCTTATGAAGAAAGACTGCAGCGTTTGGGGCTCTTCAGCCTAGAAAAAAGGTGCCTGAGGGGGGACATGATTGAGACATACAAAATTATGCCCGGAAGGGATAGAATCAATAGAGGGATATTTTTTCCCCTCTCTCAAAACACCAGAACCAGGGGGCATCCGCTAAAACTGAGGGCTGGGAGAGTTAAAACAGATAAAAGGAAGTACTTTTTTACCCAGCGGGTAGTTAATCTGTGGTGATGGGATCTGGCCTAGATGCCTTTAAGAGAGGATTGGACAGATTCCTGGAAGAAAAGTCCATCGTGGGCTATAGGCAATGATGGATTGTGCAACCTCCTTACATCAGTAGTAGGCTACTTCAGAGTACCGGGTGCAAGGGAGTGGCCACAGGAAGGATGCAGGCATCTTGTTGTCTATTGAACTCCCTTAGGCACCTGGTGGGCCACTATGAGATACAGGAAGCTGGACTAGATGGGCCTTTGGCCTGATCCAGGGGGGCTCTTCTTATGTTATGTTTAGATGCAGACTCCCTTCCTGCCACCTTAGAATGGCATTGGGTCAGGAGGAAGGTGGAGAGGGGAAGATTCCAACTCTTAAGGTTTGTAACTTCTTGTGTAAGCACTTACCACATTGATAACTGACTGTTGTTTGCCACCCGATCAAATGTATCAAGCAATAAAATGTGTCAAGCACTCGGTGGCTAAATTTGTAAATAGTCTTCTGGTTTAAATGTCTCCTTTCTGCTTTTGTGTAAATACCTCCTTCCTGCTTAAATGTGCCAACCCTATTGTCTTAATATTGGTATCATTGTTACTGCTAAATATATCTGTGTTTGCATCTGACTGCTCTTTGTAATCACCCCCTTCCCTGACCCTTGGTTGGGGTCACACTGGAGGGGAGGGGGAGCAGCAGCAGCAAAGGAAGACCACCAATCAGATGTTCCACATCACCAAGATTGCCAATAGCAAATGGCGAACTTATCAAAAGTGTTTCATTTGTTGCGTTTTTTACATTTGCATGTTCAGCTGTATAACTGATCAACCCTAAATGTACACAACACACAAGTCAGTCCTTCGGGACTGTGCGCTTTGCTGCTTGTGTCACTTTATTAATAAGGTTTCTCTTGGATCATTTTTACCATCAACATCCAGCGCTGGTCTCTGTCATCTTAGGTTTTTGATGTCATTTTAGCCTCCTTTCAGCTAGGAATTTTCCCTGAGGTTTTTCTCTCCAAGTTGCACGCCGAGTGGGGACTCTCAGCTGGGGGACCTCTTGAGGTCATCCATACGGACCCCGACAACACTAGAAGCATGTGAGACTTGGTGGGGTCAGTTATAGTGTTGCTTTGGAATCCTTGTTCTCCATATTAGCCAGGGCGACCTTAAGCCAATGTGGCCAATGTCGTCATATTGGGCCCTGCACATTTTTGGGGGTGGGGGTGGGGGTGGGGGAAACCCAGCACAGCAAGCATATTTCCTGCTGCTGCAGCCGGGATCTCCATGGGCTGTAAGTCAGTGGGGCGAGCAGAGCAGCTTCACCTGGGGCCCTCCCACCTGCCCCTGAACTGCCCAAAATGGGCCTGCTGGAAGCAGTTGGCGGCGATGTCATCGTGTCACCACCAGCATGTTGAGCGCAGCACCAGAAGTACACTTCTTGGTGAGTGGGGGGCCCTGCGGGAGGGTGGGGGGCCTGCAGGAATGCCCGACTTTGGGCCTGCCATTCCTGCAGCCAGCCCTGATATTAGCCAACCAATCGTTTGCCTACAGAACAGGGGCTCTCTCATGTACAGTGGGGCTGAGAGGTGGTAGGGAAGGAAACTCGCTCGGTTTTGCCTCCAACTAACGCCTGTTTTTGAACCGAAGAAAAGAGGCTAGGAAATGCCGTGGTGCATGAAGCCCTCGAAAGGGGAAGCTTCGGTGCAAGAGGCAGGCCACTGTCCCCCTCCCTTGGGCAGCAAGAAGAAGAAAGGCACAGGTTCGGGAGGGAGGATTTGATCTGAGAGAAGCTGAAGTAGAAGCTGAGAGACGGTGCTGCGAGCATGCTTAGAAAACACGTGCAGCTAGACGGCTTTTCGGAGGGTGCCGCCTCACCCCGTCCGATTGCTCAAACCTGCATGCTGATAAGCAACATTAAGAACATAGAAACAGCCCTACTGGATCAGGCCAGGGGCACTCCTGCCCCAGCTTCCTGTGTCTCTTGCAGTGATCCACCAGATGCCTCAGGGAGCCTGCTTCCTGTTGCCCACTGCCTTGCACCTGGCATTCAAAGACCTGGCCCTCTAAAACCTGGAGGTTGGATAGCAGCATCGTGGTCTGCAGCCTGTGGTGGACTTGTTCTCCCTAAATCCATTTCCCTAAACCTTTTAAAGGCGCCTATGCCAGGTGCCATAACATCCTGTGGCAAGAAGTTCCACAGATTAGTTACACACTGGGCAAAGAAATATTTTCCTTTGTCTGTTCTGACTTGCTCCCCCATCTCACTTTCGGTGGCGGTCCCCTGGTGCAGGTGCTGTGCAAAAGCCCTCCATCCATCCCCTGCATAATTTTGTATGTCTCGATCCTGGCCCCCCTCAGGCGCCTTTTTTCTAGGCTGAAGAGCCCCAAATGCTGCAGTCTTTCTTCATAAGGGAGGTGCCCCAGCCCAGGCATCATTTTGGGTGCTCTCTGCTGGGCCTTTTCTATCAGTCTCCTCTGACCTTTCTCCTGAGTCCCTAATGATGATGAACCTGGGTGACGCTAAAAACATCTTACGTCAGAGGCTGGTGGATCTTGAATTGAGATCAGTGAGAGCTCGATTTCCTACACATGTTTTTCTTGGAGATCAGGCTTTCTCTTTCTTCCCTGCTAGATATTTTTTTAACATCACTACCCCCAAATTTAGGATTGTTTTTACAAAAGCTAGGCTGAATGCTTTGTTTTCATCAGTCCTTTTGGGATGCTTCACTAGGTGTCCTTATTTAGAGAGACGGTGCCCCTGTTCTCAAAATGTGGTGGAGACTACTGACCACATTATTTTACAATGTGCTATTTA
Organism: Lerista edwardsae; assembly: GCA_029204185.1. NCBI lineage: Eukaryota > Metazoa > Chordata > Lepidosauria > Squamata > Scincidae > Lerista > Lerista edwardsae. Next base: position 37,867 of record JAJKFI010034730.1, on the reverse strand, counting down.
TGATGATCTGAGGGTCAAATTTATTTTCCCAACTCTCGGCAATATAATGGGGTTGCAGGAGGAAGACAAATTGCTTTTCTTCTTTCTGATTCTGATCCCGACATATCTTTTGGGGTTGCCCGTTTCTGTCATGCTGCTCAGATGGTAAGAAGGAAATTGGAGTGTACAAATGCTTGATTTTATGTCTTTGTGTAAATTTTCTGTTTTTCTGTTATGGCTGGTCAGTTGACTGTAATAAAGTATCTATCGGTCTCCTCTGCTCTGTTGTCCAAAGGAACCCAGAACCCAGCTGGTGCTGAGCGGCTGCCATTTCTCTCGCCACTCGAGGAAGAGGAGCGCAAGCGCAACGTGGTCTGTGTGCTCTGGCGTGGAAAGGACAAGGGTGTGGGGGCCAGGTCCCTCTTCCCCAGGAAAGGCCACGTCCGGGAGCAGGCAGGAGAGCCCTGGAGCATCCTGCTGAGCAGGCCCCGGTTCAGTCCTGTGGGCACTGGCTGGCAGCTGCGCTCCAGGGTCTCCGACGGGGAAGGGTCTACCCCAGCGGCACCTGGAGAGGCTGCCAGGGACGGAACCCTGCAGCAGGCCCTCCGCCCCGGAGCTGCGACTCCAGCACCCCCAGCTGCACCTCCTGGGAAAGTCCCGCTTGCCTTGGAGGGGGTGGTGCGACTCTCTCCCCCCTGCCCAGACTGACCAGCAGTTGGTTGCTCTGGTGCGGAGGAGACTCCCTGCCCGCCCAGGAAAGCAAAGGAGGCTCCGTTAGTCACCAGTGGCACTTTTAATGGCAGCCTGTCTCAACTCTTTCCTACCAACACGGCGAGGACGGGAGGGACTCTGAAGCAAACTCAGGGTGAATTATATAGCTGTCCCTCTGTGGTCCCCCAGTTCTCTTGAAGTGACTCGTTGCCCATCTGCCGGAAAGAGAGAGAGAGCGAGAGAGTCAGCCGGGGTCCCAACGAGACGTTCCTCCTTGCCTCGTGGTCCATCCCCGGAACAGACGGGTCTGCGCACATCCCAGCTGCGCCACGCAAAGGCACTGCTGCCACCCCCCTCCAGGCTGAAGCAGCCCCAGGTCACTCCCACCAGCCCCCGTTTGGACATGGAGATGGCAGAACTCCACTCCAGACGTCCCCGGTCCCCAAAGTCACCCGTTTCCTCTTACAATTGCATCCAGGGCGGGGGGGGGGGCGCAAATAAGTTGGGCTCAACAACCCTAGCAGTGCACTGACACCGGGGGGGTGCTGCTGCTTGTAAGCGAGATCTCAGCTCAGGCCGAGACAAGCCCCCCCCCCCCAACTATGCAATCGTCAGGGTCCAGTGATAAGAATTGAATTCCAAGAGCACATTGGCAGTTATCAGAGGGGTGGGTGATGGACAATATGTTTGCAGTGAGAAGGAGGTCAACGCCAGATGCAGGGGAGTGGCAGCAAGATGCAAGTATCTTGTGGTTTTGCGTGCACCCTGCGGCATCTGGTGGGCCACTGTGAGACGCAGGAAGCAGGCCTAGAGGGGACCATCACCTTGCTGGAGGTAAGCAGGTGACTTTGGCTATTGCCTGGATGGGCAACCCACCTGGGGATCCCACAGGCACCCCCCTGAGCTCCACCATGGAAGACAGGTGAGATTCCACTGTGAGGAATTGCGCACTCTCCTCCCCTAGCTGTGTGCATCTGCTCGTGAGATTAATGGGCGTCTTCTGCACTGGAATGTTTTAAACATCTGAAGGGGCCTTTAGGCTGGGAAACCTGTTACAATAGTGGAGTGGGAGGGAGCAGGAAGCGCCAATTTCAAGAGAAAGGCGTAAGGGCAAGATAAGCATTCAATTTCCAAGACAAGATTGATTGGTTGTCAACCGATCAATACTGGGACGTGCTTTTGCCTTATCCAAATACACCAGTGGTTTCTATATTGGATTCTTCACTAATGGGATTCTGTGGGTTGCAAAGGAGGGTGGCAGCCCAGTTCTCACCTGCCCTGGAATAGTCTGGCTGGCGCAGCTGGGCTGCAGCCTAAGCACGTTAGGAGGCAGCAGCAGCAGCAGCAGCTCAGATGTTTCCCCCTTGCCCCCGGGCTAAGCCCCAGCCAGCCCTATGGGGCTGCTCAGATCTGTGCCTGCAAGATAGCAGGCGCAGGTCCATGTAGCCAGGAGCGGCCCACATTGGGGCCGCCCAGCCTGGGAACAGGGGTTAGGATATGGCCCAATGGCCGTGTCCCGTTGCCACCCCGTCTCTGCCCCGTTACCCTTGGCGCAGCCCTGCGCTGGCAGAACAACACAGGCGCTCGACCGGCACAGCTGACGGGCATCGCGGCACCCGTGTGTCAGCGCTGCTGCTTGCACTGACCCAGCAACCAATTCCGTGGCACAGACGCCCGTCGGCATGTTTGCAACAACACTGGTCCAGCGCAAGAGCACTGCGCTGGTGCAAGAGCAGTTTAGGACTGCACTCTGGGACACGTTCTAGTGCGCACACGTTTAGTTCACATGGATGCTGGCCAGACCTGCTCAGCCACAGCACAGCCCGGCATCAAGTCAGCCCTAGAATGGACCCAGATTTCCCCCCACAGGGGCCTTTTTCAGTGGATGGTCTTGGCGGGCAGGTGGTCTTTCAGGGATGTTTCTCTGCCATTGTGGATCTTTGACAACCCCCCGAAAAGCTCCCAGGAAGCCCCGGGGTGCCCCCAAACGCAGCCTCAAACCCACTGCCCTCCACGATCCTTGCTAGAGCAGGTTCCCTGGTGCCCCCTTCATCATACCCATGCGTGGACTCCTTACTTAAGGTTCATATATGGGAAAGAAGGCGGCAGGCTGGGCACACCCGCACACAGCATCATCTCGTGTTGGTGGTCGTAATATGGGAAATTCCTGGAAGAGGGAGAAGAAGAGGCCACAGTTACAGGCAGCAAAGGCCAGGCCGGGCACACACAGGACTGGGTGTGTTAGTGATCCTTCCTGTCCTGCCGCAGCAGTAGTGGCGTCTCTACAGGGAAGGCAAAGCTCTAAGTCTTGCAAGAAGCCTCACCTTGCAGTGGAAATCACTCCTCTCCTGCACTGTTCTAGCCAATCCTCACAGGGAACAGCAACATCTTGGCGTTGCTTACTGGCTACAGCAGCAAGGGAGAGGAGGGGTTTACATGACAGGGGAAGGCTTCTTGCAACACTTAAGAGCTCTGCCCTCCCTGTAGAAATGCCCCTGCACAGCAGAGTCGAGATCCGGGTGGCAGTTGGCCAAAGAGTTGAGACGGGGAGGCGTAAAGGTCAGACCTGCACTATGGGGTCAGACAAAGACCCAGGTGGTCTGTTATTGGCTGTCAGGGCACACTCCTCACCTGGAGTGAGGCCGGCACAGTTGGGCTGGCAAAGTTTGGCCCACACAAGAGCCACCTTCAAGCATGTTTGAACCACTCTCGGAGTCAGGGGGGATGGCGCACGTCTGTGTGCTGGCCGAACATACTCTACGTTGTCCCTTGTGCCAGCCAAACTTTGCGGGCCTAGCTGTGCCTCACCTAACTCCAGGTGAGGATTGCACTCTTATTTGTGTAATGCCATCCACATATTTGGTGGTGTACAAAGAAGGAGAGGACAGGAGAGGACAGGTCCCTGCCCCAAGAGTCTTACAATCTAGGCTAAGGGTGTCAAAGAGAAGGCCTGGAGGCCGGATGCAGCCTCTAGAAGCTCTTTATCTGTAGGGTTACCAGTTACAAACTGGGACAGAGTGCCTATACCTTTAGCCATTGTATAGAAGAGGGAATTTGGGCAGGTGCACCTTTAGAAACCCTTCCATGATGAGCTGCACCTGCCCAAATCCCCACTTCCATACAATAAATATTGTATAGATAGGTATAGATATTCTGTCCCAGTTTGTATCTGGTAACCCTATTTATCTGGCCTCCATTATAACTGGGCTCTCTCTAACACCCCTCAGCTGCTAAGCTGCCAAGTCACATCACAGCAGAAGCTCAGCTGAAAAGGTGGCCACACTCTTCAATATCTTGAAAATAAGAGCAGGATTTGCCTGTGTTCTCCTCCATCATTTGCCGTTGATGAGTTCCTCCTTGAGAGCAAAGTGCTTACTCCTGGCCATCATCTGCTTAATGACATCACTTCCTACTTAATGATGTCAGCAGGCGCCATGAATGAGTTTGACACCCCTGATCTAGGCAGTTCCTGCTAACTGGGGCTAGAGGCACTGTTGTGGCGCTCTTGTTCTGAGCAGGGGGCCACGAGCAACCGTCCTATTCACCCCCGCATAGCAGTGGCAGGCGACTGGTGTCTCCTTTGCATCTTTTAAAAAATGCCTTTAAAGACTGTGAGCCCTTTTTGGGTACAGGGACCATTTCTCTAACTGCAGCTAAGGAGCTTCTTCTTACAAGCAAGGTCTGCAGCTCATGACCATCTCCCACTTTTGGTCACCCAGAGAGGTACCCAGCGGTGTCATGCAGCCGGAACGCTGTGCGGGAGGAACGGGTGAGCGGCAGCCCACCCGTTGCGTTCTGGTCCGTTTCGCTGTCTAACCCGCCCTGGGGGCGGGGAAGACGGCGAAACGGACTGGAACGCAATGGGCAGGCTGCCGCTCACCCGTTCCTCCCGCCCAGCATTCCGGCTGCATGACACCGCTGGAGGTACCCCACCTCTGTCCACAACCGCTGCCCTTGGCTGTCAGAGCTAATAGCCATTGACAGACCCATTTTCCATGAATTAATACAACCCTTTTTGGTTGTTTTTTTTTTAAAGACAGCTGAACACCTGGCCAAAATTACATGTTGGCAGTAGTGAATTTCATCTGTTAACTCTAAGTTGTACGAAGAAAAAGGAAAGCAACTCAAGCTAGAAGAGGGTTTTTGCAGGGCAAGATTGTGATGACAATGGGCTGATTCAGCATGAACACAAATCCCAGAGCTTGACTTAAACCGAGGACTTCTTCAAGGCAAGAGAGTGGAGATCTGGGCGGAACAGATTTGTGGCTTGGAAAGCCAAGGTGAAGGAAAGGGTGGAAAGTGCTGATCTCAGGCTGGGTGCTAATTAAACCCTGTGCTTAATTATTTTCTTATGGGCTACACACAATACGCGTCACATCAATTCTTCAGAGCGCTGCGCTCAGTCTGTGTCTCTGCAGAAGGGTGGGCACCCAAGAGGCAGTGAGCAGAGGAATTGGCTCGCTCTCATTTGGGGGGGGGGCAATCACATGTTGCATACAGTATTGGGGGCCAGGAAAAGCCAAAAGCCCCCAAGAGCAACCCACCCCCACCTGTTCTCTATCGCTAAATGCGCTCAACTATATGCGGCTCCACAACCAGCTACAGCCTGTTGCTCTATTGTGCCAGTCATGTGCCATGCACAACTTGCCCGGCGATTCAGTTGGGCACACCATATTAGCGCCATTATCTATGTGGCAAAATAACTGGTGAACGGCAATGAGTAATGGAACAGAACAGTTTGGCTTATCCAGTCCCTCGACTCACCTGCTGTTTATTAGGCCAAGGGGCTGGCAGCCCTAGTTTCCTTCCTCGTGCCTTCTGCTGTGGTGCACGGCTCACCTATTCAAGCCCTGGCTGCTTATGGCAGCAGCCACGCTATACTGAGGGGCACGTCACACTTTGCAATATCCATGAAGGACCTTGTGCTGCCGGTAGGGGCGTAGCTAAAGGAGTGCAAGGGGGTGCAATTGCACCGGGCTACAAGCTTTAGGGGGGCAACAAGCTGAGCTGGGCACTAGTGACCAGAATGGTGAAAACCTTGGTATGCATGAATAATACCATCATATATTACATATCACTGGAAACGTAATTTAATGCAGAATGCAAGGAAATTTACGCTATATTTACGCTATCAAAAGTTATGGCCAAAAAACCTGAAAATGGAAAAAACAACAATGCCAGGCCAATGGCCCACCCAGTGCCCTCCTTAACTGGCAGTGGCCCTCACAGTTTCCACCCAGGGCAGCAGTGTCATGCTGCCGGAATGCTGGGCAGGACGAACGGGTGAGCGGCAGCCCGCCTGTTGCGTCACGCTCCATTTCGCCGTCTTCCCCGCCCCCGCGGGGCGGGGAAGATGGCAAAACGGAGCGTGACACGACAGGCGGGCTGCCGCTCACCCGTTCGTCCCGCCCAGCATTCCAGCAGCATGACACCGCTGACCCAGGGGTACTTCCCACCTCCTGTAAGCTGATCCTTTCAGCTGGAGATGCCTGGGGTGGAAGCTGGACCTTCCGCCTGCCAAGCAGGGCTCCACCACTGAGCCCCTCCCCTGGGGGAACACGGGCCACCCCCACAGACCCTCTTGACAGCCAAGGAGGGAGGCCCCAAGGGAGAAGCTGGGGCAGACCCCTCCGAACCTTACAATCTTCTCAACTAATTGGCTGATCTGCCTCTCGTTGGTGGGTGCTCCGTCCACGTAGTAGTCCATGCCCCGCAAGCAGTAGTGGCGCCCGCTGCAGGGACTGTAGTAGCCTTGGTACGGCATCCGGCCGGGGATGGTGTAGCGGTGCTGGATGGAGGGAAGCTGCTTCCGCGACAAGCTGTTGAGCATGTTGACCACGACTTCCCGTTCTAGAGGGAAGGGGACGGGCAAGGGTGAAAATGGGGGGGGGGACGCTGAGCCCCCCTGGAGGGGGAGGACTGGGCCTCCTCCTCCTCCTCCGTTCACCTATGCGGGCGAGTTACCGTAATTGTTGAGTCGTTCAGGTTTCGGGGGGTACTGCATGGGCATCCCGCGAAGGATCGTCTCCATCCCAGCCTCCTGCAAGGACAGAGCACATCGCGTGGGCTGGATTACGGCCAAATTCTGCGCCTGGGAGCAGGGCTGGGTGCATGCGGGACAGCCTGTCCGCAAACCCGAGGCCAGAATTCAGCATCCTGTCAGCCTGTGAAGGTACTTCATGCCGCTCAACAACAGAAACTGAGCAGCCCGGGCCTCAAGCACTGTTGGGATGGGAGACTGTCCGGGGCACGCAAGGCACGAAGGCAGCCCCGAGGAAAAGGCTGCCCCAGGGCACCAACCAACTGGAAGCCTCTGCGGGACGGGCAGCTGTGGCCGGTCCCTGGACAGTATCTGTCCCATTCCAGAGAAAGCCCTGGGAGTTCAGCATGTGCGCAGGGTGCCTCCATGTGCGGTTGCACAGTGTCCGCAAGGACAAACAGGATGGTAGGAGTGGAGGATAAGGGGTGGGCAGGGGACAGGGGCATCAGGGGCAAAGAGGGGCAGATATGGGGCCAGTGAAGAGCTGGGCAGGATCTGCTTCACTGTCCAACGGTCCCCCAACACTCTGGGAACGTGTGCGTGAAAGAACCCCACGGATGGGATCTTCTGCCCTGCCCACCCCTCCCTCCCTCTGGACCCCACCAGTTGGGAAGGAGGAGCCAGCTGGGAAGGAGGGCATTACCCTGGGGATCCGCGGGAGGTAGGTGGTGTATCGGTTCCACGTCGCGCTGTTGTAGGGACCGGTCCTCCACGTGGCGTACCTGTCATCGCCAATGAATACTGGGTTGAACTTCTCTGTGGTGGAAAGAAAGGACCACGTTCAGCCGGGGGGGGGGGGGCTGGGATGCCCCCCCGGGGCCAAAGGGAACCCGCCCCACAGACCCACGGGGGGGGGCGAGTGCCTGCTGGAGGGAAAGGAGGAGGCAGGGAACCCCAGCAGAAGCACAAGGGGCCGTGCAGGGGTCCAGGCAGGGAGCTGGAGCAGCCGCTGGTCGGAGGGACCAGGACTGGGGCTCCCGGGGCAGAGAGAGGGCTGCTGCCTGGGAGAAGGGCAGGCGCTGCCGAAGGAGGCCCTTCTGAGGCTCAGCCAGCCTCAGGCAGGTGTGTTTGTGTGTGTGTGTGGGGGTGATGTGCAGGCACAGAGAGAGCGCAGTGGCAGGAGGTGTGCATGCGCATGCAGGGCTGGCCCCAGGAGCGGTGGGGGGCATTCCTGTGTGGCCCCCCACTCACCACACAGATGTGGCGGCAAGAAGAGCACTTGTGGGGCTGGGTGGGAAGCCCGGCACCTGGATATGGTGGTGATGTGACGGGTGTCACTGCCGGCTGCTTCTGGGTGGCCCATCCGGCAGGAGCCCCCCATGCAAAGCCGCTCCGCTCACCCCACTCACAGGGCTTCCAGCTGCTGCAGCAGGCGATCTGCTCACCGTGCCGTCCCGGGGTCCCCCAGAGTGTGGGGCCACGTGTGGCCACGTTGGCTTAAGGCCAGCCCTGTGCACACATGTGCATGGTGGGGAGCCAGCCTTCACCCTTGGCTGCCAAGAAGGGTGCAGAGGGGGGGAGGGGGGGAGGGCAGGCTGGCAGCCTGAGGATGAGGCCCGAAGCATGCGGGCCCTCAGTGCAGTCCTGGGGACAAATGGAAGCTCCCCGAATGCGACTCATGCAATTCGGGGACCAGTGAGGAGGAGGGGGGCCAGGTGTGCCCCAGGAGGGGGGCAGGAGAGAGCGCCTCTGGGGCTTCCCAGTACCTTCTTCCCTCGTCACCCAGTACTTGTACGGTCGGTAGGCCGTCGGCTCTACTGTGTTCTTGTAGGAATACTCTTGCACCGCCTTCTTCACCAGCTTCTCCAGGTGGGCCTGATCCACCTGACTGTCCACTCTGGGCACAGTTAAGCCCTGAAAGGCAGCAGGCAGGTCTATGAATGCATTGCAGGGGGGGTGGGGGAGACCGTCAGCCTTGACTAACCAGGGGGTAGTGGAATGTAGACTAGTCAGCCTTCTCCATCATGGCTAGGGGTGTCATGCTAAATAATGATAATTCCTACTGAAAATGCTACATAAAACAAAATTTAGGTCAAAACACAAATACCACTTTTGCTTATTTTTGACAGAGTCAGATACAAATTTAGATCAATTTCACAAAAACAACACCACTTTTGTTCATTTTTGACACAGTTTTGAGGACTCCACAAATAGTTTTCAGTAAGGGATCAGGAGGAGGAGTGGCAGAAACAAGAGGAAGCTTGCTTAAACTTGCATGTTCATAGTTCACAGTGCATGCTGGGGGGGGCTTTAATGGAATGTGGAAGTAGTAAGTAACAGTTTCTTGAAGCTCCAAGCAGCAATCAGAGTGCAGCTTGGGAATTTTTGAGCACGTTATTTCAGGCTGGGGTGTGTGTGCCAGTGATTGCTTGCCTTTGTAGGGCCATTCACCCTTATTTATTGCGCTGTTTGTACAATTTGCAATAAAAATTTGGGTAAAAACACATAACACCGCAATTTGCTATGTTAATCAAGAAATTTTGGGGAAAAATATCACCAAAAACCGCCACCCCTAATCATGACATCAGCCAGATGATGACCTCTGGTCAATACAACAACCCATTTTTAACACGGGTCATACTTTGAAAGGAGCAACACTGAAGGGGCCTGCCACACAGTGCCTTACTCCCATGCAAACCCCGGTCTCTCGTCCCCCTCTCCCCCCATGATGCATGCACAGACTTGCTATTTCATCCGCGTTGGCCAGAGCACAGTAATGGAGCCCTCCACCCGCATCTCGGTTAGCCGACACTTGAGACGCGCCTAGGACGGAATCTGGCAGTCCCGTCCCCTGGGCGTCCTCTCCCTGGTGCTTGAAAGCCAGCAGGAGTGTGGCTGTGATGGGCAGGTCTGCCGGAAAGCCTGGGCCACCAGTTGATCATCCCTGACCTAGAGACCCGTTAGCGTCTAATGCGACCACCCAGGGAATCCAACCCTCTTTCTATGAGATAGATAGATAGAAATTTATTTGTCATTGTGCTCAAAGTATGAGAACAATGAAATGAGGTGCTCTTCACATCATACAACCGGACAACACCAAATAACATATACCAATAACAATTAAAACATTAAAAGAAAAATATAGATATGGATACCATGCAACCATGAGGTATACATTTGTTGAGACCACCAGATTCAAAACTCTGCATTTAGCCTGATCACAGCACTTGGGTGAAAACTATGTTTGAATCCACTTGTCCTGGCTTTCAACACTCTATATCTTCTTCCTGACGGTAAGATCTCAAACACGGAGTGACCCCGGATGTGTAGAATCTCTCAAGGTCTTTTGTATCTTCCTACTACATCCCATATTATACAAATCCTCTAGTGAGGGAAGAGGACAACCAATGATCTTTTGTGCCCTCTTTATCACTCTTTGGAGTGCCTTTTTCTCCACCCCTGTACAACTCATAAACCACACACAGAGGCAATAAGATAAAATGAGATGGAGCTAAGCAGAAGGAAACTGGACTGGCACATTTCAAATGACCTGGGAAGGGAAGAATCTCTCGGATGCAGGTAAGCAGCCCTGAAAAACGTGGCTTCCGTGCCCAGCTTGCCCGAGACACACTGGAAGAGGTCAGTCCTCAAAGAGAAGGCAGGGTCATTCGCCCCCCTAGGAATCCGGAGTCGCTCCCTTTAACCCCCTGAGTGCTGGCCAACCAAGAAGAAAAGCTCTTTGCAGAGGAATTGGGAGGGGGAAGGAGGGAGAGTGAAGTGGGCGGAGTCAGCCCTAATTTTAACAAGTGGAACTGAGTTCCCCCGTGTTCCCCCTGCATGACATCACTGGTCACCACCTCCTGGAGAGCTACCCCCAAAGGCTGTGAGCAGAGGGGAGGAAAAGAGGCAGCCAGGGGTCACTTCTGCCTACCTGCATGACCTTCCCCTGAAGACTCAAGAGCTCTGTGCTGGAAGCTGGTAACCAAGAGCTATAATGGGAGCCTTCCCGCCCTGGGTCAACAGGGGAGTGAAGGACACACACAATACACAGTGTTGCCGGAGGCCGTTAGGCTTTGCCCACACAGGACAAAGACGGGCCAGGGTGGGGCAATGACAGCATCCTGCCCAGGAGGTGCCCTGCTTGCTTACAGCACTTGCACCTAAGAAGAGCCCCTGCTGGGTCCGGTCAAAGGGGGCCCACCTGGGCCAGCTTCCTGCATCTCACAGTGGCCCACCGGATGCCTTGAGGAGCACACAGGATGACAAGATCCCAGTGTTTTGTTGCCACTCCCTTGCACCTGGCATTCTGAGCTAGCCTACTGCTAAAACCAGGAGGTTGCACATACTAATCATGGCTTGTAACTAGTGATGGACTTTTCTTCTAGAAACCTGTCCAATCCCCTTTTAAAGGCATCACCGGAGGTAAAGGCCAGATGCTATCACCACATCCTGTAGCAAGGAGTTCCGCAGACTAAGTACACTGAGTTTTTATGCCCCTTCTTCCCACTTTAGGATGCGTGGGGTATCACTGAGGGGGGGGAGAAGCCACGAAGATGGAGCCCACACTGGGAGCCATTTCAGAGGGTCAGGGTCTCTCCAGGATCGCTAGGCAATACTGAGCAAGGACCAGGGTTCCCCGACTGTGAGGTTTTCTCAGTCGCTTTTTGGGGGGGGGGGTTCCATGTCAAACGTCTTCTGAAAATCCAGATATATGATATCCACAGGATTGGCCACATCCGCATGCCTGTTGACCTTTTTGTAGAATTCTAAAGGTTTGTAAGGCAAGATTTTATTGATAGCTAGCCACCTTGGAATTATGAATAAAGGAGGGGAATTATTTTGCATGTATTTAACAAACAAGCAAATAAGCACTCTTCAAATCTCCAAAGGGCTGTCATAAGGAGAAAGGGACAAATTTGTTCTCACCTGCCTTTGGCAGTAGAACTAGGTCCAATGGGTACAAACTACGAGAGAGGAGATTCCAGCTGGACATCAGGAAGCATTTCTTGATGGTCAGGGTGGTTTGACAGTGGAACAGTTTGCCACTGGAGGGAGGTGGTGGATTCTCCTTCAGTGGAGACCTTCAAGCAGAGGCCTGACAGGCACCTGCTGGAGATGCTCTAGGAGGACTTCCTGCTACAGGTCGGGGGTTGGACTAGATGACCTTGAGATCTCTTCCAACTAGGAGGAGCAGGAGTCTTCTCAAGGTCTGACAGGCTGATCTTTTGACTCATTCATAATCCACAAACCCCCAACATCACTGCAGGGCATTCCATGACACCTCAAGAAGTGTTCTTGACACAGGGCAAAAGTCACTCTGGGCCGTTGATGACATCTGCGTCATTTGCAGGCGTTTTCTGGTGGCACCAGATGGCTGACCAGAAATGTAGATCCTGCAGAAGAATAATCACATGACCCAATACAGGCTGGGTGATGCCTTCCTCCTCCTCCTCCTCCTCCTCCTCCTCCTCGTTAAATGGTGCCCCCTGGAGTGAGCTTCAGGAATCCATAATGAAACACTAATTCTGTCCACAGGTTTGGGGTTGGGTCTGTGTTTTACTGCTTTGTTGACTGCAGGACTTGCCACGGAAATGAGTGTCTTTCTCCGGGGTGGGCTCACTGGCACACGGCCTGGGCCAGTTTGGGGTTGAATACTAGTGAATGATCCAGCAATCACTCATTCCCTTTAAAGTGTGGCTGGTTCTGGGATTGATATAGACACTACTTGATTTTTATTACTGCATGCTCGCGACATAAAGCGCCTCTTACATGGTTTAGTACACAACTGACTGACAAGGAAGGTCAGTGTCCCAAACCTCATGTTGCAGACGGGGCCCAGCCAGAGAGCGGAAACGTTGACTGGGGACTTCCCAGCTCTCAAGAAGTGCCCCGAAAGTGTCATTATGAGGCGGAGCTTCTCCAGGGTAATGAAGCTGATTTGACAACAATGAAGTTGATTTAGTTAAGAGTCCCTAGGGCTTCCAGCCTGCAACTCAAAACCTTAATAAGTCCCAGCTCCCGTTGCTTGTCCCAGGTCCTGCCAACTTAGCAGTTCGAAAGCACGTAAAAATGCGAGTAGATAAATAGGGACCACTTTGGTGAGAAGTGCACTATGGCGTTCCGTGCGCCACGGCATAGAGTCATGCCGGCCACATGACCACGGAAGCTTGTCCTCGGACAAAACGCCGGCTCTGCAGGCTTAGAAATGGAGATAAGCACCGCCCCCTACAGTTGGTCACGGCTAGACCATTCAGTCGTGGGGAAACCTTTACCGTTTTTACCTACTGAACTGGCATGAAAGTGTGGGGAATTCTAGGGTTTGGAGTTATTGGATTTGCTGCGGTGCTTGTCAGAGAGCATCTGAGGCCAGTGAGACTGCATAAGTGAGACTAAGAACAGCCGTCTGTCCTCTTCACAATCCTGCCTTGCAAAATGGAGAGAGAGAAAAGGAGATGCTCCACTGGACTATGGCTGTGTCTTTGGAACGATTTTGTTGATGGGTCTGTATGAGCAGACATGGGCTTAAAGACAGACGCTTTACACAGAGTCAACCAATATCCAATCCAGCTCAGCCTTAAGAACATAAGAAGAGCCCTGCTGGATCAGGCCAAGGGCCCATCTAGTCCAGCTTCCTGTATCTCACAGTGGTCCACCACAGTGGTCCAGCCTAAGGGAGCTCAGTAGACAAGATGCCTGCATCCTGTTGCTACTCCCTTGCACCTGGCATTCTGAAGTACCCTACTATTAATGTAAGGACGTTGCCCAACCCATCATGGCCTATAGCCCACGATGGACTTTTCCTCCAGAAATCTGTCCAGTCCCCTTTTAAAGGCATCTAGGCCAGATGCCATCACCACCTCCTGTGGCAAAGAGTTCCACAGATTAATTACCACTGGGTAAAAAAGTATTTCCTTTTATCTGTTCTAACTCTCCCAACACTCAATAGGATGTCCCCTGGTTCTGGTACTGTGAGAGAGGGAAAGGAACATCCCTTGTTTATTGTTGCATCAAAACAATCTGCTTGGCCTGTTTTTTCAGAGCCCAAAGAGGGGGACAGAATCATATTGCTGGAGGAGGCAGAGTTGTTAGGACAATTGAGTCCAAGAATGACCAACTATTCTTGAGGACCACTTGATTCTCCACCTAAGCTGACCGTTCTCAGGAGTTCTCTGGCTCCATCAAACAGCAAAGGCCTTAACATTATGGAATGTGAGCACTTGGGCCGAGTTGGAACATTAATGCTACATTTCTTCTGGATTTTGCGCATGAAGTGTAGAACAATTCTATTTCTTAGAAGTTAACATCATTCTCTTTTCTAAGCACCTTGAGGCGGAGTTGTGATGTGCCAAGTTATGGTTTGGGAGCCAGATTTGGTCACAGACCATCAGTTGGAAGTCCCTAATCTGTTGGCCTTGGAGATAGAGGTCTCAGCTCACCACTGTAAGGTTGCTTTCCCTTGTGGTGTTGGGGGACCACCTTTTGGGGCTAAAAAAGTGAATGTGGGAGTGAAGAAGAAAGTGAAAGCCTGGTCAAGAGAAGCAGCGAAAAACAGAGGACAATAGAGCTAGAAAGATATAATAAAAAGCTGCTGTATAAGGTGGCTTTGGGGTCTAGAGAAAGCGACTGATCTAGACCAATAACTTGCCTGAAAAGACAGCAGTCCGCCTGAAAACATACTAAACAGATTAGATGACATCTTTCTCCAAAATAAAAACCTTGAGAAGAAACTGAGTTCCACAGCCTACATGCCTGTTCTTGGAGAATTTGCTCCCCAAACCCAGATCTTAGATTCAAAGCTAAGAAACAACCATCAATTCTGTTGTTCTTACATCAACTTCTTCGTGCTGCTTCCGAAGGTTTCCAACATACTTTCTCCCATCCTCAAGTGCAGAAGCAAGCAAGCAGACCCGCGCAGACAAGCAGCTTGACTCCTCTATAGACACCTGCAAAGGTTTACCTTGGAAAGGCGGTCGTTCGTCTCCCATGCCTTGAATGAGGGCTCCTTGTAGCTGTGTTTTGTCATGCACGGAACCCGGTAAGAATCCGTGTAGGTGCTGAGGGGAGTGTCAGTTTTATGCGCAAAGATGAACATCTCTCCCACCTTCCCTGAAAATTCTTCTCTGAAAATTCTACTTCGGGCTAAATTAACTCACTACTGCTCTCCACGTTTCCTAGCAAAAAGGGGTTTTTGTATATCGCTATAAAGAATCCACTTGTGACCTGTTCTATAGATAAGAAAATAAAAGAGAAGAAACTCTGCACTCTTGTAACAAACTACAGCCTGTTAATGGCCCACAAATCTCACATCTCTTCCCTAACATGTGTCCTGCTTGCATCACTTGTGATGTCACAGTCAGAGAAGGTGGCCACAATACTGGTGGGCAAAAGAAAATGGGGTGCAGCACATATTGCAAGGAGGCAGAGTGAAAACGTTGCAAGGCGCCTTTGCCCTACATTTCAAAATACACAAGAAGAACCTGGCAGCTGGGAGGGGACCAAAAGGGGTTCGCTTGACCCAGTATCCCGTTTCCAGCAACAGCCAACTAGATGTCTCCCGAGGCCTGCAAGCAGGACATAGAGGCAGCATCCCTTGTGTTGCTGACTCTTCTCCACTGCGGAGTAACTCAATTGCTCAGTTTAACATTGCAGGGTTCAACGGGTTGGCTGCAAAACCGTGGGGTGGGGCAGCAGAAGTGAACTGGTGGAATTGTGTCAGACGAGGGCCAGCATCTGCCTGCTGTTTTATTGTCTCCTCCGCTTGCCATGGCCTCAGGCCTGCTGCTGGAGAGGGAACGGGGCACCTTCTGCACGCCAGGCATGCATTGTGGCACCACTGTGCTCCAAGAGGCTTTGCCAGTCTTGTCCTGCTGTGTGTGCCCACGTTAAGAGGGCTTGGAATTGCACAGGAGGGAGATTGAAGTCCAGCGTTGTGACAGCGGTCCTAAGTGGGAAGTAGCCCGCCTCGCGAGTGGGCTGCCGCCACGGAGGGCTGTGCACTCTGCCAGGGATGCTTGGGCGGCCAGTGGCCAAGCTTGGATGTCCAGGCCACAGAATTCCACACTCAAACGGGAAGGAAACTCTCTGCTCTTTACCCGAGAGGGTATCCGTTGATATTTCTTCATCAGCCCCAGGGCAAGCAGGCGTTGTCTGAGCAGCCGCAGCATGGCTGGGGCCCTGAACGTGGCCTGCCAACCTTGCGCTCGCTCCTCTGTCCAAGCAGGATTGTGCCTCTTGGGCAGTGGTGATGCTTCTGGGGTTCCACTGAGAACCGTCAGCTGCACCATAGGCAGTCCTGAGCTTTCCGGTGTGTCCTTATTCCCTTCTCTAGGCTGACGGCAGGACCTGCGGGAGGAAGGAGGAGACGCCTCCCCACGGCAAGGGACACAGGGAGGCTGCAGTTTTCGGACTCTCCTGGGTCGAAGAGCCACCCACTGGGTGCTGGTCCTGTCCAGCAGTAGGATTCTGCCCAGGCCTTCACCAGCCCCTTTGCCTGACGCATCCAGACCGCCCTGAACACAAAGACACCCCCCCGCCCCTCTTTGCTGGGCCGAGTGGAGCCATGCCGTGATGCACATTCTTGTTTAAAAAAAATCATTCTTAAAACATTTCTGCTCCTTTCTCATGTGGGGGATGTGAGGCGGCTCATAGCACAGCAGTTGAAAACAGACACCATACAAAAACCGCTAAAGACCAGAGCAGCAAAGGAAATCAGCATGTGGATTCTGAAAACACTCGCCTACACATCCAGCCTCCGGCCAAGAGCCACAGTCACACACTGGAAGGCAGGGAAAGCCTCCATCGGGGGGGGGCCACCATTGAGAAGGCCCTTTCACGTCTTGCTGCCAGCCGGATTTTAGGGGACAGCATGAGAGCCCGGCTCTGATCTCAGTGGTTGGAGGAGGGGGCCCTTCAGGCACCTTTGCTTATGGACGTCTGCCAATATGGACCAGAATTCTTAATTCTGACCGGGGGGGGGGGCAGCTACTCCAATGCAATAAAGGCCTAATGAGGGGTGGTGCTCAGAGCACCCATTTCCTGCCACTTCCCGCTCAGGGCTCTGAGGAGGCAGGGAGGCGAGACCTCTGGCAACGCGCCATTCACGCAGTGCTTTGACGCAGTGCGCATTGCCACGCTGGTCTTCAACACGGCTGGCCCAGCTGTTCACACTGGGGGGAGGGCAGGTGGTGGCCTCAGCGGAAGGGCAGCAAACAGGTGCCTGCCGCTTCTTCCCCCTTCGGCTGCTGTGGACAGAGCAGCCAGTTTGTCCCGTCCCGTCGTTCACGTGGCTCTTCCATAAAAGCCAGGCAATGCAGATGTGCTCCCGGCACTTGGTGGAAAGAGCCCTCATGGAGGAGGTGTGAGATCACTTCTGCGTTCCCCGCCACAGAATGCAGCCACGTGAGTCCCTCGCCTTATTCTGCGGGGCCCGGGAAGGAGCGAGATCACGCTGTCTTCTGCAGGGACTCTGCATATAGGAGGAAATAAGAGCTCTGGGAGTGATTCTGGCTTCCTTCATGTTCCCTGCTCGGACTCAAGAGTTGGTGTGGAAGAAGGAACCGGCTGTGCTGGTGGGTGATGGGTGGGCGGGTAGTCAGAGCTATGCGCTGCCTCGGGTAGCTGAATAGCGTCAGCCTGCCCTGGTCTGCCCTGTGTACCATAATCATGACTGAGCTCTATAAAAAAAACCCAGGAGTACAGTTGACCTATGGAACTCACTGCCACAAGATGTGGTGATGGCTGCTAGCTTAGAGAGCTTTAAAAAGAGATCTGATTTCACAGGTCGTCCTGCTCTGGACCCCCACGGCCGGAGAGCAGTGAGAGAGGGGGCAGGCCCTCCGCTCTTGCCTGTGGGCTTCCCAGGCATCTGGTGGGTCCCTGTGAGAAAGAGGGTGCTGGACTGGGGGGGGGTCCCCAGTGCCTGACTCAGCAGGTCTCTGTGTAACTCAGCAGGTGATGGGGATCGAGGGGGTCAGACGGGACGGCAGCCTGCTTTTTCGCCAGGCAAGCCACAGTGCACCTTCCCAGCCGTTACCCACACTGCAAACTGGGGGGCTGCGAGCAAGATTATGGGCGATGGAAAGGCATGCAAACACAACAGGCATCTTCTCGGGCTTTTAAAGGTATTTGCTTTAAATGATTGTATTATTTGGAGGAAAGTACCCAGGACGCGGGATCGTGGACACACAGCCGTGGGCTTCCTTTCCAGACAGAAAGGGAAGGTCTCCCTGCTCTCCCAGCTATGCACACTCTACGCAGCAGAGGGCGCTGCTCTTACAAGGCAAACCCCAGCACAGAAAGAACGTTTAGTTTTCAAGCAGCTTCTCACAATCATGTCTATTCACAAGCAGACACAATCATGTCTGCCCCTCTGCCAGCTTTTTCCTCCTCCCCAATCTTACTGGAGTGGAGCCCACATGCAAAAGGGCAAGAGGAATGCATGCGCAAGCAACTACAACCGCCCCCTGCTCTTGGAATATTTTTAGGGACTGCAGCCATGCAGCCAAGGGGCTAGTTCCCATCTCCGCCACAGTACGGCCCCCCCAAAGTGCAACTCAATTTCTTGAAATGAGAAAATTGGACCTTGGCCAGGCCCTGCATGTCTGCATGCAAAATTATCTGCATCACTTCCAGAGGCCAGAGTGGGAAGCGCCATTTATTTTGTTGGCTTCCCATGAACGTGGGGCCAACCTGCCGAAATTTGGACCTGCGGTTCTCTAGGATGGCTCCTGAGCTCCCCGTTGTCTTCCCCAGCTCCCAACCCACAACTGTTTGGACAGATCCACCCAGCTGACGACAGGACAACACAGGAGCGAGAGTATTCCTTGGGTCATAAGACCCACAGATCTCGCCATGGGGACAATTTTGTAAACCATCTCTGAAGTGTGGGGAATGGAGGAGCTGAGCGAGCCCTTTTTGAGAGCAATCCTGAGACAATGGCTCATGTACAGTGGCCCTTTGACATACCAGAAAAATCAGTCCCCCAATCAGCAGTGTCATGCAGCCGGAACGCTGGGCGGGAGGAACGGGTGAGCGGCAGCCCGCCCGTTGCGTTCCGGTCCGTTTTGCCGTCTTCCCCGCCCCCGCAGGGGCGGAGAAGACGGCGAAACAGAACGGAACGCAACGGGCGGGCTGCCGCTCACCCGCTCCTCCCACCCAGCATTCCGGCTGCATGACGCTGCTGCCCCCAATGCCACCCAGAGTTGTCTGAGTGGCCACTGCTGGACAGACTCTTTTCCTCGACGGACCCTGGGGCTGATCCTGCAATGCAGTTCCTATGCCATTCTCCCCACCGCGCACATAGCTGCAGGTTGGAAGTCCTCATTTACACCTGATAGGAAGAGACCGTCACGTAGAGGTTTACCTGCGTCACAAACTTGTTTTCCGTCCACATGGCTACGGGGGCCTCCTCGAAGGTCTTCTTCATGGTGTTCGGAGGCCTGAAGGAGTCAGTGTAGGTGCTGATGGGGGTCTTGGTTTTGTGTGCAAAGAGGAACATCTTGACATGGGGCTTGGCCGGTCTTCAGAGATCTTGAGAGCCTCCACAATGGTCAGAGGGATAGTGGGTGGAGCACACTTCATCAGCAAGGGCATCCAAGTCTCAACGTCCGTTAGTTTGGGAAACGTTCCTCCCCCGGGCTGCTGCGAATGACAAGGAAGTGAGAGGGGCTTTTGTGCTGGTGGGACAAAAATGGTGAGTGTTTTGTTTTCCTGCAGATCACAGCCCCTGCCAGCAGCCAGCCTCTGCATCATGCGTGATGTCACAGTTAGCAGGGGCAGTGCTACAGAAGTGGGCAGCTGGGGAGGCCCCCAGGCATCAGGCCAAAGGCCTCAGAATGCAGGAAGCAATTCACCAGCAGAACATGCGGGCTGCTGTGGGAGGACATCTTCCCTCCCTCGCTGTCAAGGTGCGCTCCGCCAGAGACCCTCCCCCTCCCTAGCACCTCTACTGCTCCCTAACTGCATGCAACCTTCCCCATGTTTCCCAGCTTCTGGCACAAAGCCTCCATGCACGCCCAAAAAGGGGAAGGGGACATCCTGCAACTTTCCTCTCCGTCTCTCACGGAGGAGGCCTGGCTATGCTGCTGGGAAGACTGCAGGGTTCCCTGAATGCCCTCTGAAAGTCTCTGCTGGAAGGGCGGCTGCACGTTACTTCGAGTTCTGGGTTCACCACGAAAAAACGTTTTCCTGGACTGGTGCAAAATTATTTATGTAAACCATACATCACTGGGCTGGCTGGGACCCATGTTTGACAAAGTGTGTTTCCTGATTGCTTTGCAGTGCTGATTTTTCCAGTTCCCCTACAGCCGGATGCGGGCAAACCAACAGACTGTTCCAAGAAAGACGCGCCGATGAAGGGAGGCCACGACCGCCGCAAGAGACAAACTGGTGGCTCCAGATAAGCCAGCTCTGCAGCACCTCCTGCTCGAAGACACGGGAAGATCCCAATTGGCAGCTCAGTCTTGGCCATGACACTAACCAGCTCTCAGAACATAACTTCTCCTCTTTCAGCCTGAAGGGCAGCTGCCCCAGAGGGGTCCCTGGGGCGGAAGTTTGGGGGAGATGCAATGATGTGTAATGGAGGCTCAGGCGGTGTGGGGCCTCTCACCCCTCCCGAGGGCAACAACTGGTGCCCCCTACCCAATTACGATGCTACTGAGCTGCTCTCAGCTGGTTGTCAATGCGGGTGAAGGGCTGGGCCCTGGAAGGTTCAGGTTCTTGCAGACGAAGTGGAAATCAATCGGAGCCGTGATCAAGCTTCCCATGTGGCCTGGCGTTGCGGCAGGAGGATGCGGGGATTGGGAGCAGTGGCGTCATGCTGCCGGTACGCTGGGCGGGAGGAACGGGTGAGTGGCAGCCCGCCCGTTGCATACCGCTCCGTTTCGCCGCCTTCCCCGCCCCCGCGGGCTGCCGCTCACCCGTTCCTCCCGCCCAGCGTACCGGCAGCATGACGCCGCTGATTGGGACTGCTGAGGAACTGTCCAACTGAGGACAAACGGGATGGAGGGGAAGCCGGGAAACTTCGTGCTTTGGCTCGAGTCCAAAGAAGCAAGAGACACCAGGCCCCCTTCCTCAGAGGGTCTCCAACAATCAAGAGACGACACGACACACAAAGGGGCCAGAGACGGGATTCATATGTATGCTTTTTAATATTAATTCTGTTACACTACACACAACCAGTAACAATGATAAATACTGCAATGGAAATGTTAAAAAAAATATTATACATGTTTCATGTCTTCCCCAAAACCACATTTTAAAAATAAATTAATGCATAAACCAGATGGTAAATAAAAAAACAACCAAAGACAACCAAACAGATCCGTTTAAGGCAGTATTCTACACAACGGGGAAAAAGGACTGTGCTACATTGTTGGATTGGGAAAGCAAAGACAAACGTTTGCGAGAAGATGGAGGTTGGCTTAATAAGAGGAGGCGCAACAAACCCAAGAAGAACTTTCCCCTCCCTCCCCCCCCCCCCCCATATGTGGGTGGACAGAAAGGGCAATACAACAGGTTCCTCCCAAGAAGTTTCCTGGTTCAAAACTCAACACTGATTCCAATCAAGGGATGGTTCTGGCTCAAAACCATCTCACATCTGGCTGTTTCGCACAGGTAAAAGAGGGACACTGATGGGGCTTGAACACCTGGCTCGAGGTCAAATCCAGATGCCACCTTCACTCCCAGGGGTGGGTTGGTGTCCTTTATGATCGTGATGAGAGGGTTTCTTTTCTAGACAATACCCAGCCAGTGCCCTCTTCTGCCTCTGCAGAACACAATACTAAAAAGCAAGACTCCAGAAAAGTTGGCATTAAAACAGCTTCCATCTGGGAGTGAAGCAACTTAAAACACACCTCCTCTAAAGCTGTTCATCAGATCCTGCTTTCTCTACAGAAGACGCCACAGTCTGCAACAGAATTTACACACAATCACAGCACGCTTTTCAGGGTGGAGAATGCAAAGGTCATGCTCCAGGTACAGAACGCCACATCACATCAGCCCCGTGCACTGATGCAGCCCTGATCACACGGCCTGAGGAGGATGGGGAGGAGGACACCGTTTGACAGATACTTAGTGCAAGAAAAAAGGTTCTCTCACTCCTTCCCCCCCCCCAAATAGCAGCTACGTCCAGCCAGCTTCTCCTGGGGGCAGGACCACCCACTTCCCCAACTGCCTTGTCGAGTGTGCAAAAAGAGAAGGGGGAGAAACAGTTCTTACCAATCCACTGTTGGCAATAAGGTGCATATCGGCCAAGCGCCGAACGGCAAAGAAGCCAAGACTGTCAAAAGAACTCCGCTCCACCCCTGTAAGATTCTTGGAGAAAGGCTACGACAAACAGAATCAAACACACAAAATGCGGGGGAGAGAGAAGGGAAGTAGCGGTCACCACCAGCTACGGCCCGACTGCCTGCAGCTTCACTTTAGAACAGGACCGGCCTGATTGCACAAACCACGTGGGCTGCCACGTTTCTAGGGGGGGTGCCATTGCAGCAATGCACAGTCTGCTCACTGCGCCCCACGATTCTCCGAGAAATTATGTGGGGCAACTCTCTTGGACTACATGGTGTGGCTGCCTGAAAGGGGGGGGGACTAAGTGTTCTGCCCAGGCCCTGCTGGACAGGCGGGGAGACGAGGACAGAGTCCACTGACAGAGCCCTTGTCACCCAGGGACCGAGGGGCTCCCCTGCCGACTGGGGTGGGGGAGACGATGCCAACGCTGAAAATCAAGATGTGGACGATGGATGCGTGCAGTTTAACAAGGCTCGGGACTCTAGCACTAATCACTGGACACGATACCAAGGTTTACCTGTGACCACTAAGTTACACGGTTACTGCTCTGGCGGCTGCCTGCCCCCCCCCCGCCCGCTCCTTCGCTAGTTCTCTCTACACTTGGACATGGCGGCCCCCGTTTGCTCCCTCCCGCCATAACCACAACCCTAATCTTCCCTATGTACACAACATGGTTCTGCACAGGGAGCGCCACAACATGCAAGGCGG
Source organism: Lerista edwardsae (assembly GCA_029204185.1). Classification (NCBI taxonomy): domain Eukaryota; kingdom Metazoa; phylum Chordata; class Lepidosauria; order Squamata; family Scincidae; genus Lerista; species Lerista edwardsae. The sequence goes on along the minus strand of JAJKFI010034730.1, from coordinate 15,201 downwards.
TTCCTGTGCTTCAGGACCACTCCACATGCCAAACAGGAGCGATGGCTCCGTCCTCCAGAGAGAAGACCGGTCCCTCTGGGAGAAAAGGGCGGCAGCAGGGAAAGAGCACCCACATCCTCCTTCCAAGCTGGCCGTTCTCTGCAGGCACATCGGGAAGCCACCTTGTCCCCAGGGGGCAACACCAGGCGCCACCTGCACAGACCACTCCTTTGACAGCCCCCTTCAGAACTTAAGACGACCACCTGGACCACTTCGGAGGGCCAACACCCTGGCACTCACACCTGGGCTTCTATTCCTGAAAGAGAAGGGATGCTGGGTCCCCCTCCCAGGCCCCCAAGGCATACACGACAAGAAGCAAAAAGGAGGGTGCTCAACACATGGCTGGAAGCAGAGGGAGGGGGAGGGCTGGGAGGGCTCCTGGCTTCGGGAGAGTTTCGGACATGCAGCTCAGAGCTGACAGCTGCTAGAGCTGAGCACAGAGCCGGAGGGAGAGGGCGCTCTGCCAGAAACCGTCTCCCGGTCTGTGCCCCCCCGGCAAGCTAATATTTACACACCGTGCTCAGCAGTCACCTATCGGCTCTGGCTCCCAGGTACAGCAGAAGCCCAGAAAATAACCCTGCTCTTCCCTCCACATATCATCACTTGGCAGACAGGAGGGAGAAATGCGCAGCTCCCTCTTCCTGCGAAAGTGACTTGAACCTTCCAGCAAAGAGGAAAACGGGACGGAGCCAAGAGCACAGGCGTGCAGGAGAGGGAAAAGCTGCCCGAGATGAGGGAGGTTCGGTTTTGCCACTGGATTACACCCGGGCAAAGAAGTCTTGTCGTAACATGAAGATCAACTAGAACAAGGCAGCATCCTGAATCCCAGAGCACACCACCGGCTCCAGAGCACTCTGCCAGCAGACAAGTCTTCCAAACGCCTCCATTCTCCAACACCCCAGCTGCAGGAATCCCTCCCTGCCGAGGGAAAGCAAGTGGACAAGAGGAAGCCTGGAGACTCTTCCAATGTTTGCCAAAGAACAGCAGCTGCCATGTTCCAGTTTATTGGCTGCCTGGGGCACTGAGTCAAGGCGCAAAGCCTTTCTGGGAACCAGCGCCACAGCCGCCGCCTTCTCTACCGGTGCGTTTGCATGCTTTGCTGGGGCTGCCCAGGCCCATTCACAGCAGTCCCCACTCTGGCCACACCAGTACGCAAAACAAAACCCAATCGCTCCAGTAGTTCAGGGGATGGACAAAGAGGTCAACCTCAGTGCTTTCTCATGAGCAACCAGAGACTGAAACAGAAGCACCGCAAAACCCTGCAAGTTGGGGTCTGACCATTTGCAGAGCCTCCAAAGGTGGAGAGTTTAGAAGGCGCCCCACTTTCGGAGGAGTGACAAGCAACGCACAGATGTGTTGGAGAACAAACGTCCTTGAAGCTCTGGGGATTTCTCATGGGACCCCCCCCCCCAAGACATTTGTGCACATTTTCAGGAGGGATCCTAATGAGCTGCACCATAATCTTTGTTGATGTCAGGCGACTTCTTAGATCACAATTTGTCACTATGGAAACAGTTGTGTCACAGCCAACTGTCTATCAGTGACATGCAAGATGCAAGCCTAAAGCTGAACCTTCCCTTTAAAGACATCGTTGGAAACGCCAAATGCTGCCATCTCGCTGAAAGATACAGAAGTGTGGAAATATTTGCTGCAATGGATGGAGGTGCAGTGAAAAGGTTGGAAAAACTGGAGGAAAGGGAAAAAAGACGGTCTCGGAGATGAGAGGCTAAGTAAAGAGCAACTACCTCTCCATCCATTTATATGGAGTCCTGCTCAGTCCCACAGTGCGAGAGGGATCCATGAGCCCATGACTTGTGCTGCATCCCGAGTCAAATCTAACCTCAAGTTTCTATGACTTGAAGACTTCTTTATAGGACAAAAGAATGAATTGCTTTCCAGTAGGGGGGGGGCATCCAATTCTAGGCAGAAAGCAAAGTAGGTTTATCTCTAAAAAGTTAATCATGACTAAGTCCCCCCCCCCCAGGACATCAACGAGATAACATATTGTGACCAGCGGCGTCATGCAGCCGGAACGCTGGGCGGG
>JAJKFI010034729.1:13120-55451 GCA_029204185.1 Lerista edwardsae | reverse complement strand
TGTGTGTGTGTGTGTGTGTGTGTGTGTGTGTGTGTGTGTGTGTGTGTATGCTCTTATAGATATTCCCGTGACAGAAATTAACGTTTGGCCGGCACAAGGGACACCATAAAGTGTGTTTGGCCCACTCTTGGAGTCAGAGAGGCCAGCACACAGACGTGCGCCGTCCTCCCTGACTCCGAGTGTGGTCCAAATGCGCTTTACGGTGGCCCTGGTGCCAGCCAAACTTTACTGGCCTAACTATGTCGGGAACATATAAAAAAGGACCACCAGTGACCAGGAACATCCTAGTCTAACCCGTACTTGAGGCATTTGCAGATCTAGGGAAAGCCACAGGTACGTTAAATATTAGGCACTACATCAGATGAATGGCCAACAAATGACCCGAGATAGCTGAAGAGCAGAGAGAATTCAGAAGTTGGGATGTTGAAAACAGATGGCATTGGTGGAGGGGGGGAAACAACGAATGGCAGAGCAGTACAGAATACGGCTTTCAGGAAGCAGGGCTCTGTACCTCAAACCGCTGGTCACACAGAGAAAGGCAATCCTTCCCATCAAGTTCACACAGCAGGGATTAAATAAATCTTTTCATCCCTTTAACTTTCTAGCCTTTGGGTGTTTCCATAATAGGATTATGGTGGCATTAGAGGAGATTAGCCACAGCAAGCTATCGCTTTCACCCTGGGCAGTGTCCAGCTGTCAAGTGCCACAAGCACAGGCGGGGCAGGCGGAAGAAAACAGTCAGAGAACTCCGCTACCCATTAGGGGTGTCTCCCAATTAGAGAATTAATCATGCGGCTTTGAAACAATCAAATCTGCCTGCACTGGCGAAGTAATACAGTAAACGAATGGTTCGGGGGAAGCCTTAGGATGGATCCAAAGGAAAGTGGCAGGATGGAAGTGGCTAGCAGAACAGATGCAAGAACTTCCCACAAGCGGCCAGGCAGGCTGTAGCCGGCAAATTCTGCAGCCGTTCTTGGGCTTCTCTTTCGGCAAGACATTGAAGGAGCATATTTCTGCACTTGGGTGTAAACAGCCCTTCAATGGGCAGAAGATACCTTCTGCATGCAGAGGTGCACCTTCAGATCCAACCCAAGTATCACCTGCATGGGACACCGAGAGGAATGCCCCTTCCAAGCGAATGGCTGCCACCCACAATTTTTGTGAGTACTTGCTTTATTAAAAATGAACATAAGAACAGCCCTGCTGGATCAGGCCAAGGTCCAGCTTATCTCACAGTGGCCCACCAGATGCCTCAGGGAGCACATGAGACAACAAGATGCCTGCATCCTGTGGCCACTCCCTTATATCTGGTATTCTGAGATAAATAAAACAGAATTTGCTGTCCTGTCTTGTGGGGAGGTTGCTATAAAAACCTGCAACCTAATCTGGGCCTTAAGAACATAAGAAGAGCAAGCAAACAGTATTTATATACTGCTTTTCAACAAAAAGTTCACAAAGCGGTTTACAGACAAAAAGGTAAAGTTGAATGGCTCCCTGTCCCAAAAGGGCTCACAATCTAAAAAAATGCAGAACACCAGCAGCAGCAGCCACTAGAAAAAACACTGTGCTGGGGTGAAGAGGGATAGTTACTCTCCCCTTGTTCAATGTAAGAGGAACATCACTTGAAAATGTGCCTCTTGCCCAGTTAGCAGGATCACTGAGCCCCACTGGATCAGGCCAAAGGCCCATGTAGTCCAGCTTCCCATTTCTCACAGTGGCCCACCAGATGTCTCAGGGAGCACACAAGACAACAAGATGCCTGCATCCTGTTACCACTCCCTTGCACCCAGCATTCTGAAGTAGCCTACTACTAATGTAAGGAGGTTGCACCATCTATCATGGCCTGTAGCCCAAGATGGACTTTTTGTCCAGAAATCTCTGTTCAATCCCTTTTTAAAGGCGCCTAGGTCAGATGCCATCACCACTTCTTGTGGCAAGGAGTTCCACAGATTGATTACCCTCTGGGTAAAAAAGTATTTCCTTTTGTTCGTTCTAACTCTCCCAACACTCAATTTTAGTAGATGTCCCCTGATTCTGGTGCTGTGAGAGAGGGAAAAGAACCTCTCTCTAGCGACTCTCCATCCCATGCACAATTTTGAACTGAAATGCTACCTGACCAACTGTGAGCATTATTTTAACACTGATCATTTCATACTGCAGCTATCATTCATAACCTTGTCATACCTGGGTGTTTTTCTGCCTCCTCTAGGATATTGGGTTACGTTGGGAGTTAGTACAACAGATCTGAATGAAATTTTTTTTAGAGCAAGTACATGTTGATATTGACATCTTCAGGCCTTTGTTGCCATAGGATATTGCCATGGGGTATCTTTTCAAGCTTCCAAAAATTGATGGTTTTTCTTTATTATGACACTGAGGCTGTAATCCTATCCACACCTACTTGGGAGTAAGCCCTACTGATTACTTACTGATTACTTACTGGAACTTACTTCTGAGTAGATAAGCATAGGCTTGGGCTCTGAGACACAAACGTTTCTTAAACCAGTGGTTCTCAAACGTCTTAGCACTGGGACACACTTTTTAGAATGACAATCTGTCTGGGGACCCACGAGAAATTATGTCATGGCTGGAAGTGCTGCCACTGTGGCGTCAGAGGCTGTCTGAGGATGCCGCTTAAGCTGGGTTCTTCCTCAGCCCTTTTCCAACAGTGAATCAGAGGGGGTGAACCGGGGCGGGCAAGCCTATTTACAACCTTAAGCAAAACCACCACACAGTCCAGCCTCTTTCCAGCATCTCATCTTCCCACATTTTCAATGTGGCCTCTCTTGGCACTTTGCGACCCACTGGTAGACCCTGGCCCACAGCTTGGGAACCGCTGTTTTAAACAATACATTCTTTCTCCTATTGTGAGTGAACTTTGCCCATCGTGTGTTTAAGGCAGAAGCTGCAAAAAGCAGCCCAAGCCCATTGAGCGGACCCCCCTCCCCTCTCGCCTGCAGGCCTCTGTGGGAGCAGGTGCAGGCAACATGTTCCCCAGTGGGCGTTTTCTTTGCAGGCTGCGGGAAGGTTTGCAGCTTAAAGTGGAAGCTAACAAGCCAGGCTTTGCAGGCAGACGCAGCCGAAGACAGACAGACTGTGATGCCAACAGGGAGCCTGGCATCTGCTTGCTTGGAAGCTGCCAAGGATTCTACAGGCGAGAATCTATTTTGGACCCTTGCAACGGGATCAGAGGGCTGGGATTACACTCGCTTTGCACCTGGTGACCCCTGGTCACTCAGCAAGCAAGCAAGCAACTCAAAAGGGCTGCTTCTCAGTTTTACTGGCCTTGTCACATTATGACCCATTATGACCAATACCTATCACAGCCTTTCCCCTCTTCCACAACAACTTCTTTTTTTCTTTTGGCAACCACTGCAGGCGCACAAGTGGCCCCCGTCCCCCAGTTCCCCACCGCAGCTTGGCTCCTGCTCATTCATCTCCGTCTCCACAGGCAGCTCTTCCACAGGTGCAGCAGACAGGACGTTCCAGACCCCTGATGCTGTGCAGACTACAAGGGAGGCCCACAGCAGGACTAGCAACAATGACCAGGGTGGGGCAGTGGTCAGACTGCTGGGACTGGCCTCGGGGAGAAGCGGGTTTGCCTTCCACGTCAGCCCTGGAGGACCACGGGCCAGTCACCATCCTCAGGCGACTCCACCACAAGCCTGGCTGTGGGCACAAGACAGGCCAGGGAGAAGTTAAGGAATGCCAATGACCACCGTGAACGGTGTACCCCATTCTCTTTTGATGGAGGGTAGGAGAATAAAAACATAGCAGAACAGAAGTCTATCAATCAATCAATCGTACTTATACAGTGATGTCATGCAGGCGGAACGCGGGGGAACTCAGTTCCACTTGTTAAAATTAGGGCTGACTCCGCCCACTTCACTCTCCCCCCTCCCGATTCCTCTGGAAAGAGCTTTTCTTCTTGGTTGGCCGGCACTCAGAGGGCCTCTGGAGCCCAGGTCTACCCATAGGAACCAGCCGCGGGTAGACCTGTGCTCTGCCAGCCTCCGGCTTATTACATCACTTCCAGTGATGACACGTGCTGACACGTGCCAATCAAAAGTGAGTTCCTGTTCTTAAATCATTTAGATGCCACCACTGTACTTATATACTGCTTTTTAATGAAGTCAAATGGCTCCCTGTCCCAAAAGGGCTCACAATCCAAAAAAAATAAAAAATATTGCAGAACCCCACCAGCAACAGCCACTAGAACAGACACTGCACAGGCGTGAAGAGGGACAATTGCTCTCCCCCTGATAAACAGAAGAGGAGCACCCCTTGGAAAAGGGCCTCTTGCCCAGTCAGCAGGGGCTAAGTCGTGCTCTACTCTAACAGAAGTCCCATCCAGTCCAGCATCCTGTTCCCCACAGTGGTCCACCAACTGCCCCTGGACCCGCACAGGCAGGAGAGCAGGCATCCCTCCCCCTGCTACTGCTCCCCTGCAGCTGGCTCCTGAAGCCTGTCTCCTCTCTTTCCAAACAGCCCCAGCACAAGATGTGCCTTCTGGACAGCTGCTGTGCACTGGGCCGACATCGTGGATGGCTCAAGGAAAGCAAATCCAGGTGACTTCTATGATGCTGCACCAACTGCTCAGACCCCATCAACGCATAAGTGAAACTGGGGGGTTTTTCGGTCCTGATGCGAATCATTTTACACTGACCTGCACTTGCCATTTAACTGTCCATTTGGAGAAGCCTCTTTGGAGCCTTTTGCAGCAGCATGAGCCATGCAGGATCAGGCCAAAGGCCCCTTTACTCCAGCTTCCTGGATTCTCACAGTGGCCCACCAGATGCCTCAGGAAGCTCACAGGACAACAAGTTGCCTGCTTCCTGTTGCCACTCCCCTGCATCTGGCATTCTGAAGCTTTTGATTTTCCACCTTGAACAGGTTTTAGCACCCTCTCCTCTGCAAACCTGGCTAGCTTGCTGCTTAGCTCTAACTCCAGATTGTTCATGAACAGGTTAAAAAGCACAGGTCCTAATTCAGATTTCTTGGAAGACCTCACTTCTCTCCACTGTGAAAGTTGCTCCCATATTCCCACAGGGCATCCTTCAATGCTTTCCATTCTTTAACCTAATCCACAAAACGTGTCCTCGAATTCCATGACTGAAGCCCCTGGTGAGGGACTTTGTCAAAAGCTTTTCGAAAGTCAAAGTAAGCAGTATCGCCTGGATCACCACTGTCCACGTGCCAAACTATAACTCTTTCAAAGAACTCCGATTCCACCTTGAATTATGCTTTCATCAGTTTACCTGGAGCAGATGTTCAGGTGACTGCTTAATCTCCTGGATCCCCCGAATCCCTTTTAAAATACTGGAGCTACAATGACAGCCTTCCAGTCTTTGCCACAGAGCAGTCGCGGATCTAGGGGGGGCTATGGGGGGCAAGAGCCCTGGGCGCCATCTTGGGGCCATCTTGGGGGGGCACCGATGGCATGGCGCCCCCCCTGCAACATGGTTCCTGTCGCGCCCGCTCCCCTCCTATCCGCCGGGACGCGCGAGCACTTTAAAGTGCTCGCGCGCCCCAGCAGACAGAGCGGGGAGCGGGCACTGCGCACTCCAGGCTGGGGGTTTAAAGTGCACTTTAAACCCCCAGCCCAGAGTGCGCCCCGGCGGCTCGCTCCTCTCCTGTCCGCCGGGACTCGCGAGCACTTTAAAGTGTTCCTCCTCCTCCGAGCTGGGAGGGAAGCCACACCTCGCAACGTCATGATGTTGCGGGGGGGGGGCGCAATGTCATTCCCTGCCATGGGCGCGGTTCTAATTAGAACCGCCCCTGCCACAGAGGCCAATTTAAACGCCAAGTTACATATTTTTTCCCCAGTCTCCTTTTCATTCAGGAGATCAGCAACCTCAAGTCTGAGTTCCATAAGAACTTTTGGGCGAATGCCGTTTTGCATTTGTCAATACACTCAAAAATGTGGAAACTGGGCCTGATGCCCATTTTTTAAATTAAAAAGCTTTTTGGAAGAGGGGAGTCCAGGGCAGAGACCCAACCGGGGGGGGGAGTGGAGGCCTAATCCTTTCCCTGCCTGCCATTTCATGGCTCCAAATCACCTGCCGCACCTTCCCTCCACGGCAAGGTTGCCACAGCAGACTGAATTTGCTCACAGCTTTTCCTTACCGCTCCATGGCGACACTGACTTCTTCAACTGTTACAGCTGCCGCACCGCCACCCCCCCAGCCCCCACACTTTTACAGAAGCAGCCCAGTCCCACACATGCTCAAATGGAGCTCCGTCTCACTATATTCAGGGGCACTTACTTACTTACTCCCACATCAATGCACACAGGATCGCAGCCCAGGCCATAAGCAGAGCAGGGATCCTCTCTCTTCTGCCACACCGACTGATGATGTATAAATAGTTTTTGTCATGTCAGCTACTTATATTGCACTGTGCCAAAAAGGGCCTGGGCTTGGTTTTCCCTTCCAAGTGCAGAAGAGGCCCCAGACGACAGTCAAGAGGTTTTGCACCCTGGGACAAAAGAGAGAGCTGCCATGCAGAACGGGCAGCGCACTGTGCAAACACTGGTGCATGTTTCCTACAGTCTGCTCTACCACTGGTGTGCTTGCTGCTGGCCAGCCAAAGACCACCACAATACAAAGGAGATGACTTGTCACTGTTGCACAAAGGGGGGGAAAAACCCCATTCAGCACATCTGCACTAGGAGAGACCATCACAGGAAAGATTGTGCGCTACCAGAAGCAGGGTGACAAAAGCGCCGATTCAAGGTGACCGTCACCAAATGCTGTCCTCATTATTCATGCTTGTTAACTCTTTCTGTGCCCATCGCCGAAGCATCCCTTATTGTGGGGACTGCACAAATTGTCACCCTCACAAGCTCAGCACAACCCACCAGGTCAAGAGTGTGGCCGTCCAGGCGCTCGACAATCCTCTGAGGTTGGCCGTGGACACCAAAATGGGAGGCGCAGTCAGCCCCTGCACTCATCCAGCCTCAGGTGGCCAGTGGGCTGCGTTCAGCTTCACAGTGGCAAAGGCCTGTCATGGGTGCAGCACCCCAGCTGGCTGGCCTGGGGGCTCCCAACCACCAAGTGCTCCCCCCAAAACAAGACAGTTCACACACAAACGCACACCATACCATTATACAGCCTGTGCCTGCACACTTTGGACTCTGCCTCCTTCTCTGGGCCAATCTCTCTCTGCTCCGTCAAGTCTCCTCTTGAGGAAGACGGCTTTGCAGAGAAGGTCCAGGTTCTCCTGGCCAAACAACTCGGACATGTGCAGGCAATGCTCCAGGAAGGCTCCAAGCACAGAAGGGCAGGCAGCCAGGGGTCAGGGGCTTGAGAGGCTACAGCTCCTGCAGCAGCTCCTCTGCCTGGCTGGGAAGGCAGACCCCAAGCCCAGCCCCTCTCTCTCAGCTGGGTCAAACTGCAGCCTTCACACTCATCTCCATTCACTTTGTTCCCTGCAGCCTTGAACAATTATAGTCCTATGGGGGGAAATGGTGGGTGGGAAGATTACAGCGTTGCTCCACACCACAGGCCACTTATTAAAAACATTACAGTTATTTAACTCTCACAGCACCTAATTAGAGTGAGCCAAGAGACCACAGCCGCCCATCCCCCGCTCTCGCTTCAAAGGAGCCTGAATTACCGTGATGCTTTCCGGCTTCTGGGTGAGTTCCTGTCATCTCCCCAAGGCTGGTGGAAGAGCTGCTGCCAGGCAATTGTGCGGGGTGGGGTGGGGGGTTGAAAAGCTGCTCTCCCTTATGAATTACACCATTGAACAACCACGGGACCAACTGCAAAATGAAACTGGGGCTCCCTCATTAAACCGGTGCGCTCAGGAGTCGATGAATGAGGCTCCCTGTGGCAGGAAGCCACAGGGTGACAGCAGCATGCCTGATCGCTGCCCCAAACAGCTGCTGCTTCTTGCAGCTGAGAGAGGGACAGAACCTGCAGCAGCCTGGGCTTTGGTGCGCCTGTCCCTGCCAGCAGGAGGCAGTGCAACCAGAGTTGGTTTATTTACGCGGACAAAGCACCATGAAGAGGCGGGGCACAGAAGGGGCTGGGCTTGGGAACCAGCAGTCACTGTGGGAACTGCTCACTGCACGAACTCAGGGACAGACCTAGGCGGTCATGTATACCTGGCCCAGAGGCAGCTGCCCCTCTTTCCTTCTGGCATATGTTCTAACTATGCCAGAAGAGCCTCACTGGATCAGGCCAAGGCCCATCTGGTCCAGCTTCCTGTATCTCACAGTGGCCCCACCAGGTGCCCCAGGGAGGCACGAGACAACTATGCATCTCGTTGCAACTCTCCTGCATCCGGCACCCCAAGGTAGCCTACCTCTAAAATAAGGAGGTTCACTAACCATCATGGCTTATAGCCTGTGATGGACCTTTCCTCTGGAAATCTGTCCAGACCCCTTTTAAAGGCATCTACGCCAGATGCCATCACCACCTCCTGTGGCAAGGAGTTCCATAGCTTAATTACCCGCAGGGTAAAAAGTATTTCCTTTTAACTCTCCCGACACTCAATTTCAGTGGCTGTCCCCTGGTTCTGGTATTGTGAGAGAGGGAAAAGAACCTCCCTCTTAAGAACCTTAATAAGCTTGGAGGGTTCTATATGTGTGTTTCACAGCCCAGTCCTAACCAGGGCTGCACCAAATCCAGCCCCGGTTAGGACGCAGCTGTGGTGCAACCTGGAATAACTGGGTGTTTGTCCCCTTAGAAGCCCCAGCCACCCCACAGGGCTACTTGGATCTGCACTAGTGAAATTGCTGGTGCAAATCGGAGCGGTCTGAGTAGTGCCGACCGGGTCGGAGCAGGGGGCTAGACGGGGGGGGGGGGTCCATGCCCCAGCCTCCCTGACTCTGAGAATGCCGCAAGTTCTCTTTACAGCACATTTGAGACACTCCTGGGCTGGCACAAGAGAAGGGGCTTGTCCGGCCAACTCCAGGTTAGGATTGCGCCCTTGGTGAAATTAGAACCAATACATTGTACACAGTATTGCATACCCAAGCCGCTGTCTGCCTCCTTTTGGTCTTTCCTTTGCACCTGCCTGAGGCTTTCCTCCCCTTTCCTCTTGGTCTGCAACTGAACGGCAGGCAGGCAGGCAGGCAGGCAACTCTGTGAATCAGATGCTGCCTTGACTCTGTCTTGGCTCTTCCCCACCTCCCACTTCAGCTCATCTGCCTGCCTGCCTTCTGCACTTCAAACACACCACACGAACACTCACACATTGCTCTGCTCATCTGCTGCCTGATTACATTCTCCCGCAAGAACTTGCAATTCAAATCAAATTTTGGGGAGGATGAGGTGGGGGTAAAGAGTGGCCTCCCTTCTCTTGGGGCTTCCTGGGTTCTCTGGCTTTGCAGCACTGGGGTGGGGGTGGGGTCGTCCCAGCAGCCACTAGCTGGAGGCTGCCTTTTCCTCCTCCACCACAGTATTTCTCCGGGCAATGATGCCATCAGATGACATTGTGCGTTCTCAGGGCACCTGGGTCTCAGGGAGACATCATGTCATGGCACCCACAGGAGGACCTTCACCCTTCTGAAGTCACCAAAATGGTCCCGTTATTGCCACCTGCAGGTGGGACTGTGAAAAGGGGGGACAGAAACAGACACTTTGGCGCAGCTCTTGGGGGAACTTTTGAAAGAGCAAAACTGCTTTGGGGACAGGAAGGCAGGCTCTCGGGGGGCCTGGCAGGGAGCCAGTCGGCCAGCCAGGCCTTTGCACAGGCAGCTCCAATCCCAAGCCCTCTTTCTTCCCAGAGCTGACCCTGGAGGAAAAAGCCAGATTTGAACGCAACACAGCCCAAGGTGCTTTGGAAGGAAGCACACACACACACACACACGGCCACCACTTCTCTCTTTAGGTTCTCCAAATGCATCCCTAAGCAAAAGCGCAGAAGTACCTTCTGCAGAGTCCAAGAGATGGTTCCCTTCCTCCCTCCCTGCAGCTCCCCCCCCCCCGGCTAGGGCCAGCCAAAGGAGCGCTGAAGCCGGACAGCTCCTCCTGGCCCAGGGAACCCACAGAGCCAAACCCTCAGGCAGCCACCCTGCCTAGCAGCAGGTCTCAAGGTGGCTTCCCAACTCTTCCACCCAGACCCTTTTAAAACTGGGAGTTGCAGCTGCAAGGCTCTTCTCCATGCAAATACGGGGCCTGCCACTGAGCTGTCCCTGCCAAGGGAAATGGGTGTGCAACGATCACTGGCATAGCTAATGGAAGTGTAGCCTGGTGCAGGGGGCAAAATGATGCGGCGTCACAGCAGGAAGTGACCTCACAGTTATACTTTCCATTTTCCTGGTTTTTTGGCCATAACTTTTGATAGACTGAAGATATGACACTCTGGTTTGTTTCACTGCATTCTGCATTAAATTCTGCATTGAATGGTATACAACATGACGGTATTATACATAGCAAGGTTTTCACCATTTTAGTCCCTAGTATCAAGCTCAGCTCGTTGCCCCCCCCCTTGTTGCCCGGTGCAATTGCACCCCTGCACTTCTTTACCTACGCCCCGGCTAGGATTCCCCACAAGCTTTAATCAATGTATGTATAACTCACTTTCCCACCATCACTTTCACAGCAGCATTTGCAGGCGCATAACCCATCAATCCCCTTGAAACACTTGACCCGGCGACGCTGCAGCGCGGCACACGACTGAAACGCCGAGAGCAGCAAGTAGCGGCGGCAGGTTCCTCCACCACCACCCCCGCCTCAGGGGGCACCAAAGCCTGGCAGCGCCGGCCAGGGCGAGGGAGCCGCTGGGTCGCCCCGGAGAAGGCGGCTCGGGGCTCCAGCCCTGCCAGCTGGCCGCGGGGGGAGGGCCAGTTGCCTCCGAAGCCGCGCAGAGAGACGCAGGGAAGCGGCAGGCAGCCCTCGGAGCCGGGGCAAAGGCCAGGCAGGGCGCATCGCGGAGCGCCGCGTGCTGCGAGACCAGCGTGGCCGCCGGCAGTGAGCACGGGCAGGGGGCGCGACTTCGCCGCCGCAACAGGTGCCCGGAGTGCCTGCCGCCCGCCCGCCCCACTCCCGGCCCGGGAGGCGCTCGGGGTCCCGGGGCAACAAGGCGCGCCATCGCAGGCGCCGGCTGAGCCCCGCAGCCCCGACGGCCGCCGAGCGGGCTCTCCGAGTGCGCGCAGGGCGCGTCTTCCAGGCAGCCGAGCCGAAGTCAACAGGCGGCGCGGGCCCGGCGCCAGCAGCAGCAGCGGAGGGAGCCGCGGCCGCTCCCGCAAGAGGCCCGAAGTTCCAGCTCCCCCCTCCCGCCCCGGGCTTGTTTACGCGGCGCTCGCTGCTGCTGCTGCTGCTGCGGGGGCCGGCCCGGGGAGGGGGCAGCCCAGCTCCGGACCCCCGCGCGCGCGCCCCCCAGCCCCTGCCTCGCACTCACCCCGCGGCGTCCGGGCTTCCTCGCGCTGGAGGCGCCTCCGGGCAGCGGGGAACGCCCGAGCGGCTCATGGCTCCCCCCGCCGCCTTTCAGGTGCGAGGGGGCGGGCGGGGAAAAGGATTCTGGGACATGTAGTTTGCGAGCGGGGGGGGGGGCGCCTCGCCTGCCCAGCCCGCCTCGCCGGGGCTCGGTGTGGGCGCTGCGAGCGCCGCCGTCGCTGGATCGCGGGCTCCTCTTCGCCTCGCAGCCCGCTTGCGAGTGCCACAGGACGCGTCTTCCTTCGGGCCGCGGGCTCAGCAGGGCGAGGAGGGGCTGGGAGGCAGGAAAGGCGCGGGCACGGAAAGTTGGCGGCACCCGGCCTGCGGCCCGGCTCCGTGCTTGGGGGTGCCGGGCGGGCAGCGACCAACGCGGACGCACTTGTGGGCGCAAAAGGGGAGCGGCTGGGGCCAAGACACCGTCGCAACCCCAGAGTGCCCGCCTATCCGCGGTTCTTAGCCGAGAAGAACCTCCAGGAACAGAGGCAGTCTACCTCGGAAGATGGAACGCTAGGGACAAAACGGGCCCATGAGAGGGGGTAATTTTGTACCCCAGGCCCAGGTCAAACAGCAGGCCCAGGAGGAGCCAAAGGAGGGGGCCCGGACTTGTCTCCACTCTTTGATCTCACCTAGACCGGGCGAGCTCTTGCAGGTGCGCAGCGGCTGTGGCGTCCCACGCCAAGGCATGCACACACGGCCCTCCTTCGCACAGGGTCGCACCGGGGAGGAAGCCGGCCTCCTGCAGCAGCTCCTGGGCTCCTGGATCCGCTCGCTCACCATGAAGGAGTGCAGAGGAGCTCAGTTGCTGCAGGAGCCAATTTCGGCACACACAAGACACTTTCCACTCACGTGAGCCTAAATACACTGACGCTCATTTTCTGCAATGGTTTTCAACACTTAAAAGCTTCTAGAGAGATTCAGGAGTGTGTTTGTTTTTCCACATTGCTACAGCTGCTGAATGAAGCCCCGTAGACCTGGGCTTAAAGATTGATCCAGTTGTTGCCACCCTCCCCCATCCTGTTTCGCCTCTCCCCACCCCCATTCTGCTCACCCCCATCACCACCACCACCGGGCTCATTGACCCCTTCCCTCCTCCTCTGCTCCCAAAGGAAACTTTGTACCCTCTGTTAAAATTCCTCCTGGAGGCCCCAACCTGAGCTCCCCATTGCTCAGCCTGCCCTCTGAGCCGTCTGGCCGGTCACAGCCAGAATCGGTTTCTGGACTTTGATCTGTCCCTGCAGGGCTCTTCTTGTGACTGAACTCCTCACCAAGGGCTGGGCTTAATCCCAGAAGCCTCTTCCACAAAAAAGGGGGGGGGGGCTTCTCTGCCTGCAGTGTTTTGCAGCTGAAAATTGCTCCTAATGTGACTCTTGCAGTATTTAAATGTATTTTAAAATAATGTAAAGGGAATTATGATATAGGGAAAGTCCATGTTGTCATCTAGCCTGCAGTACTGTTTCATCTTTCTCTCCCCTTCAGCAAGCTGGATTGCAATGCTGAGTCAGAAACAGGGAGGGAGGGAGGGAGGGAGGGAGGGTGTGTGTGTGTGCGCGCGCGTGAGAGAGAGAGAGAACTCAGCCTGCCTGGACATTGACTGGCTAGGCGAACCCTTGAATCCTCTGTATTGATTGCCCAGTGTACCCTCAGGGGGTGAGTGGTGAGTGCAGGATTCCTCCCAAGATCTCCAAACGCCAACATGACCACTGTGAGATAAACAGAACTCCTGCCCAGTCTCCTGAGCGGGCAGCTGTGCAGAACTCCTGCACCTGTAACCTTTACTCCAAAGCTCTTCTTTCCACAAGGCCTCCAAGCAGTTTCTCTTCCTCAAGATGGGCAGTGTGTGACTCTCCCACCGCCTGGTCCACCTAAGTGACAGCCCAAGAGATGCTATCCGGAGAAATGCTGGATTCCTGCTGATTAGCCTTCCCAATTCATCGTGATTGGCGAGTCTGTCTGCTTGTTGGTTTTCAAGGATACATGGGTGTAGTGAATAAATAAGAGCACACACCCTGCTGGCTTGGAATGCCAACAGGAATAGTTGCAGCAGCGTCTCACAGATGCCCATGTGGGGCAGGGGTGCTGCATGCATGGTTAGGAGTGAGCTGCTAGCGCCCCCCCCCCCAAGCAACCTGTGTTTGCTCGCTTACAAGCATCCTGCATGGTTCCTAGGAAGACAGCTCTCCAGCTGGTTCCAGGCAGCATTGAACTGGCCTGTGGAACTTCCTCCCTAGGCAGCAAGGATCTGATTTCTGTGCAAGGCTCTCCTTCATTTGCCGGGAGTTACAATACGCATGCACAGCAGGTGGCCAACTAGAGGGGTCAGACCTGACTGCTTGCCCTGGGGAGTCCAGGTGGTTCTTTCCAAGGCTGTGTTTTGAGCGGCTGCAAACACCAACATTTCTTACTGAAACGGTAGTAAAAGAACGAACTCCTGGACCACGCGTGATTCAGTGGACTCCGTGCTTGGACGCACAGAGGTCACCACAAGAGCTCCAACTTTTTTTCCCTTCTGTTGCGTTACTAGTGTAGTAGAGAACATCAAGGGCAAACTTGGTGGACTGTCCCCCCAGTACACCTCTCTGACTCCCAAAAAAACTGAGCCCTGCCATGAAAAGCAGAGTATGCAGCTTGGACAAACACAAAACCACGGCGTGTGCCAAACTGGCTAGAAAGCCCAGGTAGCTGCATCAGGTCAAGAAAAAAAACTCTTGACCCAGACGCAGGTCTGTCTCTGGGTCAAGAAAAAAAACTCTGATCAGCTGGATGACAGACTTAAGAGTTTCTAAAAGGGGACCACACAGTTTATTCCAAAAGCATAAATATAAGTACAGAGAAAGAAGGATTTTTGGAATGTGCAAGAGGGAGGGGGAAGGTGTTGAAATGTTGCAGAGAAGGTTTAAAGACTGTACCTGCCTTTATCTTCTGTACCTATTGTCAATCTGATCACCACTACTGTACACCAGGATTTGGTAAGGGCTTTTCAGATTAAAAAGGGGGTTGAGAATAAAACAGCCAATATTATCATGCCATTGTACAAGTCGATGGTAAGGCCGCACCTGGAATATTGTGTCCAGTTCTGGTCACCGCACCTCAAAAAGGACATAGTGGAGTTGGAAAAGGTGCAGAAGAGAGCGACAAAAATGATTACGGGGCTGGGGCACCTTCCTTATGAAGAAAGACTGCAGCGTTTGGGGCTCTTCAGCCTAGAAAAAAGGTGCCTGAGGGGGGACATGATTGAGACATACAAAATTATGCCCGGAAGGGATAGAATCAATAGAGGGATATTTTTTCCCCTCTCTCAAAACACCAGAACCAGGGGGCATCCGCTAAAACTGAGGGCTGGGAGAGTTAAAACAGATAAAAGGAAGTACTTTTTTACCCAGCGGGTAGTTAATCTGTGGTGATGGGATCTGGCCTAGATGCCTTTAAGAGAGGATTGGACAGATTCCTGGAAGAAAAGTCCATCGTGGGCTATAGGCAATGATGGATTGTGCAACCTCCTTACATCAGTAGTAGGCTACTTCAGAGTACCGGGTGCAAGGGAGTGGCCACAGGAAGGATGCAGGCATCTTGTTGTCTATTGAACTCCCTTAGGCACCTGGTGGGCCACTATGAGATACAGGAAGCTGGACTAGATGGGCCTTTGGCCTGATCCAGGGGGGCTCTTCTTATGTTATGTTTAGATGCAGACTCCCTTCCTGCCACCTTAGAATGGCATTGGGTCAGGAGGAAGGTGGAGAGGGGAAGATTCCAACTCTTAAGGTTTGTAACTTCTTGTGTAAGCACTTACCACATTGATAACTGACTGTTGTTTGCCACCCGATCAAATGTATCAAGCAATAAAATGTGTCAAGCACTCGGTGGCTAAATTTGTAAATAGTCTTCTGGTTTAAATGTCTCCTTTCTGCTTTTGTGTAAATACCTCCTTCCTGCTTAAATGTGCCAACCCTATTGTCTTGTCTTAATATTGGTATCATTGTTACTGCTAAATATATCTGTGTTTGCATCTGACTGCTCTTTGTAATCACCCCCTTCCCTGACCCTTGGTTGGGGTCACACTGGAGGGGAGGGGGAGCAGCAGCAGCAAAGGAAGACCACCAATCAGATGTTCCACATCACCAAGATTGCCAATAGCAAATGGCGAACTTATCAAAAGTGTTTCATTTGTTGCGTTTTTTACATTTGCATGTTCAACTGTATAACTGATCAAACCTAAATGTACACAACACACAAGTCAGTCCTTCGGGACTGTGCGCTTTGCTGCTTGTGTCACTTTATTAATAAGGTTTCTCTTGGATCATTTTTACCATCAACATCCAGCGCTGGTCTCTGTCATCTTAGGTTTTTGATGTCGTTTTAGCCTCCTTTCAGCTAGGAATTTTCCCTGAGGTTTTTCTCTCCAAGTTGCACGCCGAGTGGGGACTCTCAGCTGGGGGACCTCTTGAGGTCATCCATACGGACCCCGACAACACTAGAAGCATGTGAGACTTGGTGGGGTCAGTTATAGTGTTGCTTTGGAATCCTTGTTCTCCATATTAGCCAGGGCGACCTTAAGCCAATGTGGCCAATGTCGTCATATTGGGCCCTGCACATTTTTGGGGGTGGGGGTGGGGGTGGGGGAAACCCAGCACAGCAAGCATATTTCCTGCTGCTGCAGCCGGGATCTCCATGGGCTGTAAGTCAGTGGGGCGAGCAGAGCAGCTTCACCTGGGGCCCTCCCACCTGCCCCTGAACTGCCCAAAATGGGCCTGCTGGAAGCAGTTGGCGGCGATGTCATCGTGTCACCACCAGCATGTTGAGCGCAGCACCAGAAGTACACTTCTTGGTGAGTGGGGGGCCCTGCGGGAGGGTGGGGGGCCTGCAGGAATGCCCGACTTTGGGCCTGCCATTCCTGCAGCCAGCCCTGATATTAGCCAACCAATCGTTTGCCTACAGAACAGGGGCTCTCTCATGTACAGTGGGGCTGAGAGGTGGTAGGGAAGGAAACTCGCTCGGTTTTGCCTCCAACTAACGCCTGTTTTTGAACCGAAGAAAAGAGGCTAGGAAATGCCGTGGTGCATGAAGCCCTCGAAAGGGGAAGCTTCGGTGCAAGAGGCAGGCCACTGTCCCCCTCCCTTGGGCAGCAAGAAGAAGAAAGGCACAGGTTCGGGAGGGAGGATTTGATCTGAGAGAAGCTGAAGTAGAAGCTGAGAGACGGTGCTGCGAGCATGCTTAGAAAACACGTGCAGCTGGACGGCTTTTCGGAGGGTGCCGCCTCACCCCGTCCGATTGCTCAAACCTGCATGCTGATAAGCAACATTAAGAACATAGAAACAGCCCTACTGGATCAGGCCAGGGGCACTCCTGCCCCAGCTTCCTGTGTCTCTTGCAGTGATCCACCAGATGCCTCAGGGAGCCTGCTTCCTGTTGCCCACTGCCTTGCACCTGGCATTCAAAGACCTGGCCCTCTAAAACCTGGAGGTTGGATAGCAGCATCGTGGTCTGCAGCCTGTGGTGGACTTGTTCTCCCTAAATCCATTTCCCTAAACCTTTTAAAGGCGCCTATGCCAGGTGCCATAACATCCTGTGGCAAGAAGTTCCACAGATTAGTTACACACTGGGCAAAGAAATATTTTCCTTTGTCTGTTCTGACTTGCTCCCCCATCTCACTTTCGGTGGCGGTCCCCTGGTGCAGGTGCTGTGCAAAAGCCCTCCATCCATCCCCTGCATAATTTTGTATGTCTCGATCCTGGCCCCCCTCAGGCGCCTTTTTTCTAGGCTGAAGAGCCCCAAATGCTGCAGTCTTTCTTCATAAGGGAGGTGCCCCAGCCCAGGCATCATTTTGGGTGCTCTCTGCTGGGCCTTTTCTATCAGTCTCCTCTGACCTTTCTCCTGAGTCCCTAATGATGATGAACCTGGGTGACGCTAAAAACATCTTACGTCAGAGGCTGGTGGATCTTGAATTGAGATCAGTGAGAGCTCGATTTCCTACACATGTTTTTCTTGGAGATCAGGCTTTCTCTTTCTTCCCTGCTAGATATTTTTTTAACATCACTACCCCCAAATTTAGGATTGTTTTTACAAAAGCTAGGCTGAATGCTTTGTTTTCATCAGTCCTTTTGGGATGCTTCACTAGGTGTCCTTATTTAGAGAGACGGTGCCCCTGTTCTCAAAATGTGGTGGAGACTACTGACCACATTATTTTACAATGTGCTATTTATGATGATCTGAGGGTCAAATTTATTTTCCCAACTCTCGGCAATATAATGGGGTTGCAGGAGGAAGACAAATTGCTTTTCTTCTTTCTGATTCTGATCCCGACATATCTTTTGGGGTTGCCCGTTTCTGTCATGCTGCTCAGATGGTAAGAAGGAAATTGGAGTGTACAAATGCTTGATTTTATGTCTTTGTGTAAATTTTCTGTTTTTCTGTTATGGCTGGTCAGTTGACTGTAATAAAGTATCTATCGGTCTCCTCTGCTCTGTTGTCCAAAGGAACCCAGAACCCAGCTGGTGCTGAGCGGCTGCCATTTCTCTCGCCACTCGAGGAAGAGGAGCGCAAGCGCAACGTGGTCTGTGTGCTCTGGCGTGGAAAGGACAAGGGTGTGGGGGCCAGGTCCCTCTTCCCCAGGAAAGGCCACGTCCGGGAGCAGGCAGGAGAGCCCTGGAGCATCCTGCTGAGCAGGCCCCGGTTCAGTCCTGTGGGCACTGGCTGGCAGCTGCGCTCCAGGGTCTCCGACGGGGAAGGGTCTACCCCAGCGGCACCTGGAGAGGCTGCCAGGGACGGAACCCTGCAGCAGGCCCTCCGCCCCGGAGCTGCGACTCCAGCACCCCCAGCTGCACCTCCTGGGAAAGTCCCGCTTGCCTTGGAGGGGGTGGTGCGACTCTCTCCCCCCTGCCCAGACTGACCAGCAGTTGGTTGCTCTGGTGCGGAGGAGACTCCCTGCCCGCCCAGGAAAGCAAAGGAGGCTCCGTTAGTCACCAGTGGCACTTTTAATGGCAGCCTGTCTCAACTCTTTCCTACCAACACGGCGAGGACGGGAGGGACTCTGAAGCAAACTCAGGGTGAATTATATAGCTGTCCCTCTGTGGTCCCCCAGTTCTCTTGAAGTGACTCGTTGCCCATCTGCCGGAAAGAGAGAGAGAGCGAGAGAGTCAGCCGGGGTCCCAACGAGACGTTCCTCCTTGCCTCGTGGTCCATCCCCGGAACAGACGGGTCTGCGCACATCCCAGCTGCGCCACGCAAAGGCACTGCTGCCACCCCCCTCCAGGCTGAAGCAGCCCCAGGTCACTCCCACCAGCCCCCGTTTGGACATGGAGATGGCAGAACTCCACTCCAGACGTCCCCGGTCCCCAAAGTCACCCGTTTCCTCTTACAATTGCATCCAGGGCGGGGGGGGGCGCAAATAAGTTGGGCTCAACAACCCTAGCAGTGCACTGACACCGGGGGGGGTGCTGCTGCTTGTAAGCGAGATCTCAGCTCAGGCCGAGACAAGCCCCCCCCCCCCAACTATGCAATCGTCAGGGTCCAGTGATAAGAATTGAATTCCAAGAGCACATTGGCAGTTATCAGAGGGGTGGGTGATGGACAATATGTTTGCAGTGAGAAGGAGGTCAACGCCAGATGCAGGGGAGTGGCAGCAAGATGCAAGTATCTTGTGGTTTTGCGTGCACCCTGCGGCATCTGGTGGGCCACTGTGAGACGCAGGAAGCAGGCCTAGAGGGGACCATCACCTTGCTGGAGGTAAGCAGGTGACTTTGGCTATTGCCTGGATGGGCAACCCACCTGGGGATCCCACAGGCACCCCCCTGAGCTCCACCATGGAAGACAGGTGAGATTCCACTGTGAGGAATTGCGCACTCTCCTCCCCTAGCTGTGTGCATCTGCTCGTGAGATTAATGGGCGTCTTCTGCACTGGAATGTTTTAAACATCTGAAGGGGCCTTTAGGCTGGGAAACCTGTTACAATAGTGGAGTGGGAGGGAGCAGGAAGCGCCAATTTCAAGAGAAAGGCGTAAGGGCAAGATAAGCATTCAATTTCCAAGACAAGATTGATTGGTTGTCAACCGATCAATACTGGGACGTGCTTTTGCCTTATCCAAATACACCAGTGGTTTCTATATTGGATTCTTCACTAATGGGATTCTGTGGGTTGCAAAGGAGGGTGGCAGCCCAGTTCTCACCTGCCCTGGAATAGTCTGGCTGGCGCAGCTGGGCTGCAGCCTAAGCACGTTAGGAGGCAGCAGCAGCAGCAGCAGCTCAGATGTTTCCCCCTTGCCCCCGGGCTAAGCCCCAGCCAGCCCTATGGGGCTGCTCAGATCTGTGCCTGCAAGATAGCAGGCGCAGGTCCATGTAGCCAGGAGCGGCCCACATTGGGGCCGCCCAGCCTGGGAACAGGGGTTAGGATATGGCCCAATGGCCGTGTCCCGTTGCCACCCCGTCTCTGCCCCGTTACCCTTGGCGCAGCCCTGCGCTGGCAGAACAACACAGGCGCTCGACCGGCACAGCTGACGGGCATCGCGGCACCCGTGTGTCAGCGCTGCTGCTTGCACTGACCCAGCAACCAATTCCGTGGCACAGACGCCCGTCGGCATGTTTGCAACAACACTGGTCCAGCGCAAGAGCACTGCGCTGGTGCAAGAGCAGTTTAGGACTGCACTCTGGGACACGTTCTAGTGCGCACACGTTTAGTTCACATGGATGCTGGCCAGACCTGCTCAGCCACAGCACAGCCCGGCATCAAGTCAGCCCTAGAATGGACCCAGATTTCCCCCCACAGGGGCCTTTTTCAGTGGATGGTCTTGGCGGGCAGGTGGTCTTTCAGGGATGTTTCTCTGCCATTGTGGATCTTTGACAACCCCCCGAAAAGCTCCCAGGAAGCCCCGGGGTGCCCCCAAACGCAGCCTCAAACCCACTGCCCTCCACGATCCTTGCTAGAGCAGGTTCCCTGGTGCCCCCTTCATCATACCCATGCGTGGACTCCTTACTTAAGGTTCATATATGGGAAAGAAGGCGGCAGGCTGGGCACACCCGCACACAGCATCATCTCGTGTTGGTGGTCGTAATATGGGAAATTCCTGGAAGAGGGAGAAGAAGAGGCCACAGTTACAGGCAGCAAAGGCCAGGCCGGGCACACACAGGACTGGGTGTGTTAGTGATCCTTCCTGTCCTGCCGCAGCAGTAGTGGCGTCTCTACAGGGAAGGCAAAGCTCTAAGTCTTGCAAGAAGCCTCACCTTGCAGTGGAAATCACTCCTCTCCTGCACTGTTCTAGCCAATCCTCACAGGGAACAGCAACATCTTGGCGTTGCTTACTGGCTACAGCAGCAAGGGAGAGGAGGGGTTTACATGACAGGGGAAGGCTTCTTGCAACACTTAAGAGCTCTGCCCTCCCTGTAGAAATGCCCCTGCACAGCAGAGTCGAGATCCGGGTGGCAGTTGGCCAAAGAGTTGAGACGGGGAGGCGTAAAGGTCAGACCTGCACTATGGGGTCAGACAAAGACCCAGGTGGTCTGTTATTGGCTGTCAGGGCACACTCCTCACCTGGAGTGAGGCCGGCACAGTTGGGCTGGCAAAGTTTGGCCCACACAAGAGCCACCTTCAAGCATGTTTGAACCACTCTCGGAGTCAGGGGGGATGGCGCACGTCTGTGTGCTGGCCGAACATACTCTACGTTGTCCCTTGTGCCAGCCAAACTTTGCGGGCCTAGCTGTGCCTCACCTAACTCCAGGTGAGGATTGCACTCTTATTTGTGTAATGCCATCCACATATTTGGTGGTGTACAAAGAAGGAGAGGACAGGAGAGGACAGGTCCCTGCCCCAAGAGTCTTACAATCTAGGCTAAGGGTGTCAAAGAGAAGGCCTGGAGGCCGGATGCAGCCTCTAGAAGCTCTTTATCTGTAGGGTTACCAGTTACAAACTGGGACAGAGTGCCTATACCTTTAGCCATTGTATAGAAGAGGGAATTTGGGCAGGTGCACCTTTAGAAACCCTTCCATGATGAGCTGCACCTGCCCAAATTCCCACTTCCATACAATAAATATTGTATAGATAGGTATAGATATTCTGTCCCAGTTTGTATCTGGTAACCCTATTTATCTGGCCTCCATTATAACTGGGCTCTCTCTAACACCCCTCAGCTGCTAAGCTGCCAAGTCACATCACAGCAGAAGCTCAGCTGAAAAGGTGGCCACACTCTTCAATATCTTGAAAATAAGAGCAGGATTTGCCTGTGTTCTCCTCCATCATTTGCCGTTGATGAGTTCCTCCTTGAGAGCAAAGTGCTTACTCCTGGCCATCATCTGCTTAATGACATCACTTCCTACTTAATGATGTCAGCAGGCGCCATGAATGAGTTTGACACCCCTGATCTAGGCAGTTCCTGCTAACTGGGGCTAGAGGCACTGTTGTGGCGCTCTTGTTCTGAGCAGGGGGCCACGAGCAACCGTCCTATTCACCCCCGCATAGCAGTGGCAGGCGACTGGTGTCTCCTTTGCATCTTTTAAAAAATGCCTTTAAAGACTGTGAGCCCTTTTTGGGTACAGGGACCATTTCTCTAACTGCAGCTAAGGAGCTTCTTCTTACAAGCAAGGTCTGCAGCTCATGACCATCTCCCACTTTTGGTCACCCAGAGAGGTACCCAGCGGTGTCATGCAGCCGGAACGCTGTGCGGGAGGAACGGGTGAGCGGCAGCCCACCCGTTGCGTTCTGGTCCGTTTCGCTGTCTAACCCGCCCTGGGGGCGGGGAAGACGGCGAAACGGACTGGAACGCAATGGGCAGGCTGCCGCTCACCCGTTCCTCCCGCCCAGCATTCCGGCTGCATGACACCGCTGGAGGTACCCCACCTCTGTCCACAACCGCTGCCCTTGGCTGTCAGAGCTAATAGCCATTGACAGACCCATTTTCCATGAATTAATACAACCCTTTTTGGTTGTTTTTTTTTTAAAGACAGCTGAACACCTGGCCAAAATTACATGTTGGCAGTAGTGAATTTCATCTGTTAACTCTAAGTTGTACGAAGAAAAAGGAAAGCAACTCAAGCTAGAAGAGGGTTTTTGCAGGGCAAGATTGTGATGACAATGGGCTGATTCAGCATGAACACAAATCCCAGAGCTTGACTTAAACCGAGGACTTCTTCAAGGCAAGAGAGTGGAGATCTGGGCGGAACAGATTTGTGGCTTGGAAAGCCAAGGTGAAGGAAAGGGTGGAAAGTGCTGATCTCAGGCTGGGTGCTAATTAAACCCTGTGCTTAATTATTTTCTTATGGGCTACACACAATACGCGTCACATCAATTCTTCAGAGCGCTGCGCTCAGTCTGTGTCTCTGCAGAAGGGTGGGCACCCAAGAGGCAGTGAGCAGAGGAATTGGCTCGCTCTCATTTGGGGGGGGGGGCAATCACATGTTGCATACAGTATTGGGGGCCAGGAAAAGCCAAAAGCCCCCAAGAGCAACCCACCCCCACCTGTTCTCTATCGCTAAATGCGCTCAACTATATGCGGCTCCACAACCAGCTACAGCCCGTTGCTCTATTGTGCCAGTCATGTGCCATGCACAACTTGCCCGGCGATTCAGTTGGGCACACCATATTAGCGCCATTATCTATGTGGCAAAATAACTGGTGAACGGCAATGAGTAATGGAACAGAACAGTTTGGCTTATCCAGTCCCTCGACTCACCTGCTGTTTATTAGGCCAAGGGGCTGGCAGCCCTAGTTTCCTTCCTCGTGCCTTCTGCTGTGGTGCACGGCTCACCTATTCAAGCCCTGGCTGCTTATGGCAGCAGCCACGCTATACTGAGGGGCACGTCACACTTTGCAATATCCATGAAGGACCTTGTGCTGCCGGTAGGGGCGTAGCTAAAGGAGTGCAAGGGGGTGCAATTGCACCGGGCTACAAGCTTTAGGGGGGGCAACAAGCTGAGCTGGGCACTAGTGACCAGAATGGTGAAAACCTTGGTATGCATGAATAATACCATCATATATTACATATCACTGGAAACGTAATTTAATGCAGAATGCAAGGAAATTTACGCTATATTTACGCTATCAAAAGTTATGGCCAAAAAACCTGAAAATGGAAAAAACAACAATGCCAGGCCAATGGCCCACCCAGTGCCCTCCTTAACTGGCAGTGGCCCTCACAGTTTCCACCCAGGGCAGCAGTGTCATGCTGCCGGAATGCTGGGCAGGACGAACGGGTGAGCGGCAGCCCGCCTGTTGCGTCACGCTCCATTTCGCCGTCTTCCCCGCCCCCGCGGGGCGGGGAAGATGGCAAAACGGAGCGTGACACGACAGGCGGGCTGCCGCTCACCCGTTCGTCCCGCCCAGCATTCCAGCAGCATGACACCGCTGACCCAGGGGTACTTCCCACCTCCTGTAAGCTGATCCTTTCAGCTGGAGATGCCTGGGGTGGAAGCTGGACCTTCCGCCTGCCAAGCAGGGCTCCACCACTGAGCCCCTCCCCTGGGGGAACACGGGCCACCCCCACAGACCCTCTTGACAGCCAAGGAGGGAGGCCCCAAGGGAGAAGCTGGGGCAGACCCCTCCGAACCTTACAATCTTCTCAACTAATTGGCTGATCTGCCTCTCGTTGGTGGGTGCTCCGTCCACGTAGTAGTCCATGCCCCGCAAGCAGTAGTGGCGCCCGCTGCAGGGACTGTAGTAGCCTTGGTACGGCATCCGGCCGGGGATGGTGTAGCGGTGCTGGATGGAGGGAAGCTGCTTCCGCGACAAGCTGTTGAGCATGTTGACCACGACTTCCCGTTCTAGAGGGAAGGGGACGGGCAAGGGTGAAAATGGGGGGGGACGCTGAGCCCCCCTGGAGGGGGAGGACTGGGCCTCCTCCTCCTCCTCCGTTCACCTATGCGGGCGAGTTACCGTAATTGTTGAGTCGTTCAGGTTTCGGGGGGTACTGCATGGGCATCCCGCGAAGGATCGTCTCCATCCCAGCCTCCTGCAAGGACAGAGCACATCGCGTGGGCTGGATTACGGCCAAATTCTGCGCCTGGGAGCAGGGCTGGGTGCATGCGGGACAGCCTGTCCGCAAACCCGAGGCCAGAATTCAGCATCCTGTCAGCCTGTGAAGGTACTTCATGCCGCTCAACAACAGAAACTGAGCAGCCCGGGCCTCAAGCACTGTTGGGATGGGAGACTGTCCGGGGCACGCAAGGCACGAAGGCAGCCCCGAGGAAAAGGCTGCCCCAGGGCACCAACCAACTGGAAGCCTCTGCGGGACGGGCAGCTGTGGCCGGTCCCTGGACAGTATCTGTCCCATTCCAGAGAAAGCCCTGGGAGTTCAGCATGTGCGCAGGGTGCCTCCATGTGCAGTTGCACAGTGTCCGCAAGGACAAACAGGATGGTAGGAGTGGAGGATAAGGGGTGGGCAGGGGACAGGGGCATCAGGGGCAAAGAGGGGCAGATATGGGGCCAGTGAAGAGCTGGGCAGGATCTGCTTCACTGTCCAACGGTCCCCCAACACTCTGGGAACGTGTGCGTGAAAGAACCCCACGGATGGGATCTTCTGCCCTGCCCACCCCTCCCTCCCTCTGGACCCCACCAGTTGGGAAGGAGGAGCCAGCTGGGAAGGAGGGCATTACCCTGGGGATCCGCGGGAGGTAGGTGGTGTATCGGTTCCACGTCGCGCTGTTGTAGGGACCGGTCCTCCACGTGGCGTACCTGTCATCGCCAATGAATACTGGGTTGAACTTCTCTGTGGTGGAAAGAAAGGACCACGTTCAGCCGGGGGGGGGGGGGCTGGGATGCCCCCCCGGGGCCAAAGGGAACCCGCCCCACAGACCCACGGGGGGGGGCGAGTGCCTGCTGGAGGGAAAGGAGGAGGCAGGGAACCCCAGCAGAAGCACAAGGGGCCGTGCAGGGGTCCAGGCAGGGAGCTGGAGCAGCCGCTGGTCGGAGGGACCAGGACTGGGGCTCCCGGGGCAGAGAGAGGGCTGCTGCCTGGGAGAAGGGCAGGCGCTGCCGAAGGAGGCCCTTCTGAGGCTCAGCCAGCCTCAGGCAGGTGTGTTTGTGTGTGTGTGTGGGGGTGATGTGCAGGCACAGAGAGAGCGCAGTGGCAGGAGGTGTGCATGCGCATGCAGGGCTGGCCCCAGGAGCGGTGGGGGGCATTCCTGTGTGGCCCCCCACTCACCACACAGATGTGGCGGCAAGAAGAGCACTTGTGGGGCTGGGTGGGAAGCCCGGCACCTGGATATGGTGGTGATGTGACGGGTGTCACTGCCGGCTGCTTCTGGGTGGCCCATCCGGCAGGAGCCCCCCATGCAAAGCCGCTCCGCTCACCCCACTCACAGGGCTTCCAGCTGCTGCAGCAGGCGATCTGCTCACCGTGCCGTCCCGGGGTCCCCCAGAGTGTGGGGCCACGTGTGGCCACGTTGGCTTAAGGCCAGCCCTGTGCACACATGTGCATGGTGGGGAGCCAGCCTTCACCCTTGGCTGCCAAGAAGGGTGCAGAGGGGGGGAGGGGGGGAGGGCAGGCTGGCAGCCTGAGGATGAGGCCCGAAGCATGCGGGCCCTCAGTGCAGTCCTGGGGACAAATGGAAGCTCCCCGAATGCGACTCATGCAATTCGGGGACCAGTGAGGAGGAGGGGGGCCAGGTGTGCCCCAGGAGGGGGGCAGGAGAGAGCGCCTCTGGGGCTTCCCAGTACCTTCTTCCCTCGTCACCCAGTACTTGTACGGTCGGTAGGCCGTCGGCTCTACTGTGTTCTTGTAGGAATACTCTTGCACCGCCTTCTTCACCAGCTTCTCCAGGTGGGCCTGATCCACCTGACTGTCCACTCTGGGCACAGTTAAGCCCTGAAAGGCAGCAGGCAGGTCTATGAATGCATTGCAGGGGGGTGGGGGAGACCGTCAGCCTTGACTAACCAGGGGGTAGTGGAATGTAGACTAGTCAGCCTTCTCCATCATGGCTAGGGGTGTCATGCTAAATAATGATAATTCCTACTGAAAATGCTACATAAAACAAAATTTAGGTCAAAACACAAATACCACTTTTGCTTATTTTTGACAGAGTCAGATACAAATTTAGATCAATTTCACAAAAACAACACCACTTTTGTTCATTTTTGACACAGTTTTGAGGACTCCACAAATAGTTTTCAGTAAGGGATCAGGAGGAGGAGTGGCAGAAACAAGAGGAAGCTTGCTTAAACTTGCATGTTCATAGTTCACAGTGCATGCTGGGGGGGCTTTAATGGAATGTGGAAGTAGTAAGTAACAGTTTCTTGAAGCTCCAAGCAGCAATCAGAGTGCAGCTTGGGAATTTTTGAGCACATTATTTCAGGCTGGGGTGTGTGTGCCAGTGATTGCTTGCCTTTGTAGGGCCATTCACCCTTATTTATTGCGCTGTTTGTACAATTTGCAATAAAAATTTGGGTAAAAACACATAACACCGCAATTTGCTATGTTAATCAAGAAATTTTGGGGAAAAATATCACCAAAAACCGCCACCCCTAATCATGACATCAGCCAGATGATGACCTCTGGTCAATACAACAACCCATTTTTAACACGGGTCATACTTTGAAAGGAGCAACACTGAAGGGGCCTGCCACACAGTGCCTTACTCCCATGCAAACCCCGGTCTCTCGTCCCCCTCTCCCCCCATGATGCATGCACAGACTTGCTATTTCATCCGCGTTGGCCAGAGCACAGTAATGGAGCCCTCCACCCGCATCTCGGTTAGCCGACACTTGAGACGCGCCTAGGACGGAATCTGGCAGTCCCGTCCCCTGGGCGTCCTCTCCCTGGTGCTTGAAAGCCAGCAGGAGTGTGGCTGTGATGGGCAGGTCTGCCGGAAAGCCTGGGCCACCAGTTGATCATCCCTGACCTAGAGACCCGTTAGCGTCTAATGCGACCACCCAGGGAATCCAACCCTCTTTCTATGAGATAGATAGATAGAAATTTATTTGTCATTGTGCTCAAAGTATGAGAACAATGAAATGAGGTGCTCTTCACATCATACAACCGGACAACACCAAATAACATATACCAATAACAATTAAAACATTAAAAGAAAAATATAGATATGGATACCATGCAACCATGAGGTATACATTTGTTGAGACCACCAGATTCAAAACTCTGCATTTAGCCTGATCACAGCACTTGGGTGAAAACTATGTTTGAATCCACTTGTCCTGGCTTTCAACACTCTATATCTTCTTCCTGACGGTAAGATCTCAAACACGGAGTGACCCCGGATGTGTAGAATCTCTCAAGGTCTTTTGTATCTTCCTACTACATCCCATATTATACAAATCCTCTAGTGAGGGAAGAGGACAACCAATGATCTTTTGTGCCCTCTTTATCACTCTTTGGAGTGCCTTTTTCTCCACCCCTGTACAACTCATAAACCACACACAGAGGCAATAAGATAAAATGAGATGGAGCTAAGCAGAAGGAAACTGGACTGGCACATTTCAAATGACCTGGGAAGGGAAGAATCTCTCGGATGCAGGTAAGCAGCCCTGAAAAACGTGGCTTCCGTGCCCAGCTTGCCCGAGACACACTGGAAGAGGTCAGTCCTCAAAGAGAAGGCAGGGTCATTCGCCCCCCTAGGAATCCGGAGTCGCTCCCTTTAACCCCCTGAGTGCTGGCCAACCAAGAAGAAAAGCTCTTTGCAGAGGAATTGGGAGGGGGAAGGAGGGAGAGTGAAGTGGGCGGAGTCAGCCCTAATTTTAACAAGTGGAACTGAGTTCCCCCGTGTTCCCCCTGCATGACATCACTGGTCACCACCTCCTGGAGAGCTACCCCCAAAGGCTGTGAGCAGAGGGGAGGAAAAGAGGCAGCCAGGGGTCACTTCTGCCTACCTGCATGACCTTCCCCTGAAGACTCAAGAGCTCTGTGCTGGAAGCTGGTAACCAAGAGCTATAATGGGAGCCTTCCCGCCCTGGGTCAACAGGGGAGTGAAGGACACACACAATACACAGTGTTGCCGGAGGCCGTTAGGCTTTGCCCACACAGGACAAAGACGGGCCAGGGTGGGGCAATGACAGCATCCTGCCCAGGAGGTGCCCTGCTTGCTTACAGCACTTGCACCTAAGAAGAGCCCCTGCTGGGTCCGGTCAAAGGGGGCCCACCTGGGCCAGCTTCCTGCATCTCACAGTGGCCCACCGGATGCCTTGAGGAGCACACAGGATGACAAGATCCCAGTGTTTTGTTGCCACTCCCTTGCACCTGGCATTCTGAGCTAGCCTACTGCTAAAACCAGGAGGTTGCACATACTAATCATGGCTTGTAACTAGTGATGGACTTTTCTTCTAGAAACCTGTCCAATCCCCTTTTAAAGGCATCACCGGAGGTAAAGGCCAGATGCTATCACCACATCCTGTAGCAAGGAGTTCCGCAGACTAAGTACACTGAGTTTTTATGCCCCTTCTTCCCACTTTAGGATGCGTGGGGTATCACTGAGGGGGGGGAGAAGCCACGAAGATGGAGCCCACACTGGGAGCCATTTCAGAGGGTCAGGGTCTCTCCAGGATCGCTAGGCAATACTGAGCAAGGACCAGGGTTCCCCGACTGTGAGGTTTTCTCAGTCGCTTTTTGGGGGGGGGGGTTCCATGTCAAACGTCTTCTGAAAATCCAGATATATGATATCCACAGGATTGGCCACATCCGCATGCCTGTTGACCTTTTTGTAGAATTCTAAAGGTTTGTAAGGCAAGATTTTATTGATAGCTAGCCACCTTGGAATTATGAATAAAGGAGGGGAATTATTTTGCATGTATTTAACAAACAAGCAAATAAGCACTCTTCAAATCTCCAAAGGGCTGTCATAAGGAGAAAGGGACAAATTTGTTCTCACCTGCCTTTGGCAGTAGAACTAGGTCCAATGGGTACAAACTACGAGAGAGGAGATTCCAGCTGGACATCAGGAAGCATTTCTTGATGGTCAGGGTGGTTTGACAGTGGAACAGTTTGCCACTGGAGGGAGGTGGTGGATTCTCCTTCAGTGGAGACCTTCAAGCAGAGGCCTGACAGGCACCTGCTGGAGATGCTCTAGGAGGACTTCCTGCTACAGGTCGGGGGTTGGACTAGATGACCTTGAGATCTCTTCCAACTAGGAGGAGCAGGAGTCTTCTCAAGGTCTGACAGGCTGATCTTTTGACTCATTCATAATCCACAAACCCCCAACATCACTGCAGGGCATTCCATGACACCTCAAGAAGTGTTCTTGACACAGGGCAAAAGTCACTCTGGGCCGTTGATGACATCTGCGTCATTTGCAGGCGTTTTCTGGTGGCACCAGATGGCTGACCAGAAATGTAGATCCTGCAGAAGAATAATCACATGACCCAATACAGGCTGGGTGATGCCTTCCTCCTCCTCCTCCTCCTCCTCCTCCTCCTCGTTAAATGGTGCCCCCTGGAGTGAGCTTCAGGAATCCATAATGAAACACTAATTCTGTCCACAGGTTTGGGGTTGGGTCTGTGTTTTACTGCTTTGTTGACTGCAGGACTTGCCACGGAAATGAGTGTCTTTCTCCGGGGTGGGCTCACTGGCACACGGCCTGGGCCAGTTTGGGGTTGAATACTAGTGAATGATCCAGCAATCACTCATTCCCTTTAAAGTGTGGCTGGTTCTGGGATTGATATAGACACTACTTGATTTTTATTACTGCATGCTCGCGACATAAAGCGCCTCTTACATGGTTTAGTACACAACTGACTGACAAGGAAGGTCAGTGTCCCAAACCTCATGTTGCAGACGGGGCCCAGCCAGAGAGCGGAAACGTTGACTGGGGACTTCCCAGCTCTCAAGAAGTGCCCCGAAAGTGTCATTATGAGGCGGAGCTTCTCCAGGGTAATGAAGCTGATTTGACAACAATGAAGTTGATTTAGTTAAGAGTCCCTAGGGCTTCCAGCCTGCAACTCAAAACCTTAATAAGTCCCAGCTCCCGTTGCTTGTCCCAGGTCCTGCCAACTTAGCAGTTCGAAAGCACGTAAAAATGCGAGTAGATAAATAGGGACCACTTTGGTGAGAAGTGCACTATGGCGTTCCGTGCGCCACGGCATAGAGTCATGCCGGCCACATGACCACGGAAGCTTGTCCTCGGACAAAACGCCGGCTCTGCAGGCTTAGAAATGGAGATAAGCACCGCCCCCTACAGTTGGTCACGGCTAGACCATTCAGTCGTGGGGAAACCTTTACCGTTTTTACCTACTGAACTGGCATGAAAGTGTGGGGAATTCTAGGGTTTGGAGTTATTGGATTTGCTGCGGTGCTTGTCAGAGAGCATCTGAGGCCAGTGAGACTGCATAAGTGAGACTAAGAACAGCCGTCTGTCCTCTTCACAATCCTGCCTTGCAAAATGGAGAGAGAGAAAAGGAGATGCTCCACTGGACTATGGCTGTGTCTTTGGAACGATTTTGTTGATGGGTCTGTATGAGCAGACATGGGCTTAAAGACAGACGCTTTACACAGAGTCAACCAATATCCAATCCAGCTCAGCCTTAAGAACATAAGAAGAGCCCTGCTGGATCAGGCCAAGGGCCCATCTAGTCCAGCTTCCTGTATCTCACAGTGGTCCACCACAGTGGTCCAGCCTAAGGGAGCTCAGTAGACAAGATGCCTGCATCCTGTTGCTACTCCCTTGCACCTGGCATTCTGAAGTACCCTACTATTAATGTAAGGACGTTGCCCAACCCATCATGGCCTATAGCCCACGATGGACTTTTCCTCCAGAAATCTGTCCAGTCCCCTTTTAAAGGCATCTAGGCCAGATGCCATCACCACCTCCTGTGGCAAAGAGTTCCACAGATTAATTACCACTGGGTAAAAAAGTATTTCCTTTTATCTGTTCTAACTCTCCCAACACTCAATAGGATGTCCCCTGGTTCTGGTACTGTGAGAGAGGGAAAGGAACATCCCTTGTTTATTGTTGCATCAAAACAATCTGCTTGGCCTGTTTTTTCAGAGCCCAAAGAGGGGGACAGAATCATATTGCTGGAGGAGGCAGAGTTGTTAGGACAATTGAGTCCAAGAATGACCAACTATTCTTGAGGACCACTTGATTCTCCACCTAAGCTGACCGTTCTCAGGAGTTCTCTGGCTCCATCAAACAGCAAAGGCCTTAACATTATGGAATGTGAGCACTTGGGCCGAGTTGGAACATTAATGCTACATTTCTTCTGGATTTTGCGCATGAAGTGTAGAACAATTCTATTTCTTAGAAGTTAACATCATTCTCTTTTCTAAGCACCTTGAGGCGGAGTTGTGATGTGCCAAGTTATGGTTTGGGAGCCAGATTTGGTCACAGACCATCAGTTGGAAGTCCCTAATCTGTTGGCCTTGGAGATAGAGGTCTCAGCTCACCACTGTAAGGTTGCTTTCCCTTGTGGTGTTGGGGGACCACCTTTTGGGGCTAAAAAAGTGAATGTGGGAGTGAAGAAGAAAGTGAAAGCCTGGTCAAGAGAAGCAGCGAAAAACAGAGGACAATAGAGCTAGAAAGATATAATAAAAAGCTGCTGTATAAGGTGGCTTTGGGGTCTAGAGAAAGCGACTGATCTAGACCAATAACTTGCCTGAAAAGACAGCAGTCCGCCTGAAAACATACTAAACAGATTAGATGACATCTTTCTCCAAAATAAAAACCTTGAGAAGAAACTGAGTTCCACAGCCTACATGCCTGTTCTTGGAGAATTTGCTCCCCAAACCCAGATCTTAGATTCAAAGCTAAGAAACAACCATCAATTCTGTTGTTCTTACATCAACTTCTTCGTGCTGCTTCCGAAGGTTTCCAACATACTTTCTCCCATCCTCAAGTGCAGAAGCAAGCAAGCAGACCCGCGCAGACAAGCAGCTTGACTCCTCTATAGACACCTGCAAAGGTTTACCTTGGAAAGGCGGTCGTTCGTCTCCCATGCCTTGAATGAGGGCTCCTTGTAGCTGTGTTTTGTCATGCACGGAACCCGGTAAGAATCCGTGTAGGTGCTGAGGGGAGTGTCAGTTTTATGCGCAAAGATGAACATCTCTCCCACCTTCCCTGAAAATTCTTCTCTGAAAATTCTACTTCGGGCTAAATTAACTCACTACTGCTCTCCACGTTTCCTAGCAAAAAGGGGTTTTTGTATATCGCTATAAAGAATCCACTTGTGACCTGTTCTATAGATAAGAAAATAAAAGAGAAGAAACTCTGCACTCTTGTAACAAACTACAGCCTGTTAATGGCCCACAAATCTCACATCTCTTCCCTAACATGTGTCCTGCTTGCATCACTTGTGATGTCACAGTCAGAGAAGGTGGCCACAATACTGGTGGGCAAAAGAAAATGGGGTGCAGCACATATTGCAAGGAGGCAGAGTGAAAACGTTGCAAGGCGCCTTTGCCCTACATTTCAAAATACACAAGAAGAACCTGGCAGCTGGGAGGGGACCAAAAGGGGTTCGCTTGACCCAGTATCCCGTTTCCAGCAACAGCCAACTAGATGTCTCCCGAGGCCTGCAAGCAGGACATAGAGGCAGCATCCCTTGTGTTGCTGACTCTTCTCCACTGCGGAGTAACTCAATTGCTCAGTTTAACATTGCAGGGTTCAACGGGTTGGCTGCAAAACCGTGGGGTGGGGCAGCAGAAGTGAACTGGTGGAATTGTGTCAGACGAGGGCCAGCATCTGCCTGCTGTTTTATTGTCTCCTCCGCTTGCCATGGCCTCAGGCCTGCTGCTGGAGAGGGAACGGGGCACCTTCTGCACGCCAGGCATGCATTGTGGCACCACTGTGCTCCAAGAGGCTTTGCCAGTCTTGTCCTGCTGTGTGTGCCCACGTTAAGAGGGCTTGGAATTGCACAGGAGGGAGATTGAAGTCCAGCGTTGTGACAGCGGTCCTAAGTGGGAAGTAGCCCGCCTCGCGAGTGGGCTGCCGCCACGGAGGGCTGTGCACTCTGCCAGGGATGCTTGGGCGGCCAGTGGCCAAGCTTGGATGTCCAGGCCACAGAATTCCACACTCAAACGGGAAGGAAACTCTCTGCTCTTTACCCGAGAGGGTATCCGTTGATATTTCTTCATCAGCCCCAGGGCAAGCAGGCGTTGTCTGAGCAGCCGCAGCATGGCTGGGGCCCTGAACGTGGCCTGCCAACCTTGCGCTCGCTCCTCTGTCCAAGCAGGATTGTGCCTCTTGGGCAGTGGTGATGCTTCTGGGGTTCCACTGAGAACCGTCAGCTGCACCATAGGCAGTCCTGAGCTTTCCGGTGTGTCCTTATTCCCTTCTCTAGGCTGACGGCAGGACCTGCGGGAGGAAGGAGGAGACGCCTCCCCACGGCAAGGGACACAGGGAGGCTGCAGTTTTCGGACTCTCCTGGGTCGAAGAGCCACCCACTGGGTGCTGGTCCTGTCCAGCAGTAGGATTCTGCCCAGGCCTTCACCAGCCCCTTTGCCTGACGCATCCAGACCGCCCTGAACACAAAGACACCCCCCCGCCCCTCTTTGCTGGGCCGAGTGGAGCCATGCCGTGATGCACATTCTTGTTTAAAAAAAATCATTCTTAAAACATTTCTGCTCCTTTCTCATGTGGGGGATGTGAGGCGGCTCATAGCACAGCAGTTGAAAACAGACACCATACAAAAACCGCTAAAGACCAGAGCAGCAAAGGAAATCAGCATGTGGATTCTGAAAACACTCGCCTACACATCCAGCCTCCGGCCAAGAGCCACAGTCACACACTGGAAGGCAGGGAAAGCCTCCATCGGGGGGGGGGCCACCATTGAGAAGGCCCTTTCACGTCTTGCTGCCAGCCGGATTTTAGGGGACAGCATGAGAGCCCGGCTCTGATCTCAGTGGTTGGAGGAGGGGGCCCTTCAGGCACCTTTGCTTATGGACGTCTGCCAATATGGACCAGAATTCTTAATTCTGACCGGGGGGGGCAGCTACTCCAATGCAATAAAGGCCTAATGAGGGGTGGTGCTCAGAGCACCCATTTCCTGCCACTTCCCGCTCAGGGCTCTGAGGAGGCAGGGAGGCGAGACCTCTGGCAACGCGCCATTCACGCAGTGCTTTGACGCAGTGCGCATTGCCACGCTGGTCTTCAACACGGCTGGCCCAGCTGTTCACACTGGGGGGAGGGCAGGTGGTGGCCTCAGCGGAAGGGCAGCAAACAGGTGCCTGCCGCTTCTTCCCCCTTCGGCTGCTGTGGACAGAGCAGCCAGTTTGTCCCGTCCCGTCGTTCACGTGGCTCTTCCATAAAAGCCAGGCAATGCAGATGTGCTCCCGGCACTTGGTGGAAAGAGCCCTCATGGAGGAGGTGTGAGATCACTTCTGCGTTCCCCGCCACAGAATGCAGCCACGTGAGTCCCTCGCCTTATTCTGCGGGGCCCGGGAAGGAGCGAGATCACGCTGTCTTCTGCAGGGACTCTGCATATAGGAGGAAATAAGAGCTCTGGGAGTGATTCTGGCTTCCTTCATGTTCCCTGCTCGGACTCAAGAGTTGGTGTGGAAGAAGGAACCGGCTGTGCTGGTGGGTGATGGGTGGGCGGGTAGTCAGAGCTATGCGCTGCCTCGGGTAGCTGAATAGCGTCAGCCTGCCCTGGTCTGCCCTGTGTACCATAATCATGACTGAGCTCTATAAAAAAAAACCCAGGAGTACAGTTGACCTATGGAACTCACTGCCACAAGATGTGGTGATGGCTGCTAGCTTAGAGAGCTTTAAAAAGAGATCTGATTTCACAGGTCGTCCTGCTCTGGACCCCCACGGCCGGAGAGCAGTGAGAGAGGGGGCAGGCCCTCCGCTCTTGCCTGTGGGCTTCCCAGGCATCTGGTGGGTCCCTGTGAGAAAGAGGGTGCTGGACTGGGGGGGGGGTCCCCAGTGCCTGACTCAGCAGGTCTCTGTGTAACTCAGCAGGTGATGGGGATCGAGGGGGTCAGACGGGACGGCAGCCTGCTTTTTCGCCAGGCAAGCCACAGTGCACCTTCCCAGCCGTTACCCACACTGCAAACTGGGGGGCTGCGAGCAAGATTATGGGCGATGGAAAGGCATGCAAACACAACAGGCATCTTCTCGGGCTTTTAAAGGTATTTGCTTTAAATGATTGTATTATTTGGAGGAAAGTACCCAGGACGCGGGATCGTGGACACACAGCCGTGGGCTTCCTTTCCAGACAGAAAGGGAAGGTCTCCCTGCTCTCCCAGCTATGCACACTCTACGCAGCAGAGGGCGCTGCTCTTACAAGGCAAACCCCAGCACAGAAAGAACGTTTAGTTTTCAAGCAGCTTCTCACAATCATGTCTATTCACAAGCAGACACAATCATGTCTGCCCCTCTGCCAGCTTTTTCCTCCTCCCCAATCTTACTGGAGTGGAGCCCACATGCAAAAGGGCAAGAGGAATGCATGC
This sequence comes from Lerista edwardsae, assembly GCA_029204185.1. Classification (NCBI taxonomy): domain Eukaryota; kingdom Metazoa; phylum Chordata; class Lepidosauria; order Squamata; family Scincidae; genus Lerista; species Lerista edwardsae. The sequence continues at coordinate 19,760 of JAJKFI010034729.1, read as the reverse complement.
GCAAGCAACTACAACCGCCCCCTGCTCTTGGAATATTTTTAGGGACTGCAGCCATGCAGCCAAGGGGCTAGTTCCCATCTCCGCCACAGTACGGCCCCCCCAAAGTGCAACTCAATTTCTTGAAATGAGAAAATTGGACCTTGGCCAGGCCCTGCATGTCTGCATGCAAAATTATCTGCATCACTTCCAGAGGCCAGAGTGGGAAGCGCCATTTATTTTGTTGGCTTCCCATGAACGTGGGGCCAACCTGCCGAAATTTGGACCTGCGGTTCTCTAGGATGGCTCCTGAGCTCCCCGTTGTCTTCCCCAGCTCCCAACCCACAACTGTTTGGACAGATCCACCCAGCTGACGACAGGACAACACAGGAGCGAGAGTATTCCTTGGGTCATAAGACCCACAGATCTCGCCATGGGGACAATTTTGTAAACCATCTCTGAAGTGTGGGGAATGGAGGAGCTGAGCGAGCCCTTTTTGAGAGCAATCCTGAGACAATGGCTCATGTACAGTGGCCCTTTGACATACCAGAAAAATCAGTCCCCCAATCAGCAGTGTCATGCAGCCGGAACGCTGGGCGGGAGGAACGGGTGAGCGGCAGCCCGCCCGTTGCGTTCCGGTCCGTTTTGCCGTCTTCCCCGCCCCCGCAGGGGCGGAGAAGACGGCGAAACAGAACGGAACGCAACGGGCGGGCTGCCGCTCACCCGCTCCTCCCACCCAGCATTCCGGCTGCATGACGCTGCTGCCCCCAATGCCACCCAGAGTTGTCTGAGTGGCCACTGCTGGACAGACTCTTTTCCTCGACGGACCCTGGGGCTGATCCTGCAATGCAGTTCCTATGCCATTCTCCCCACCGCGCACATAGCTGCAGGTTGGAAGTCCTCATTTACACCTGATAGGAAGAGACCGTCACGTAGAGGTTTACCTGCGTCACAAACTTGTTTTCCGTCCACATGGCTACGGGGGCCTCCTCGAAGGTCTTCTTCATGGTGTTCGGAGGCCTGAAGGAGTCAGTGTAGGTGCTGATGGGGGTCTTGGTTTTGTGTGCAAAGAGGAACATCTTGACATGGGGCTTGGCCGGTCTTCAGAGATCTTGAGAGCCTCCACAATGGTCAGAGGGATAGTGGGTGGAGCACACTTCATCAGCAAGGGCATCCAAGTCTCAACGTCAGTTAGTTTGGGAAACGTTCCTCCCCCGGGCTGCTGCGAATGACAAGGAAGTGAGAGGGGCTTTTGTGCTGGTGGGACAAAAATGGTGAGTGTTTTGTTTTCCTGCAGATCACAGCCCCTGCCAGCAGCCAGCCTCTGCATCATGCGTGATGTCACAGTTAGCAGGGGCAGTGCTACAGAAGTGGGCAGCTGGGGAGGCCCCCAGGCATCAGGCCAAAGGCCTCAGAATGCAGGAAGCAATTCACCAGCAGAACATGCGGGCTGCTGTGGGAGGACATCTTCCCTCCCTCGCTGTCAAGGTGCGCTCCGCCAGAGACCCTCCCCCTCCCTAGCACCTCTACTGCTCCCTAACTGCATGCAACCTTCCCCATGTTTCCCAGCTTCTGGCACAAAGCCTCCATGCACGCCCAAAAAGGGGAAGGGGACATCCTGCAACTTTCCTCTCCGTCTCTCACGGAGGAGGCCTGGCTATGCTGCTGGGAAGACTGCAGGGTTCCCTGAATGCCCTCTGAAAGTCTCTGCTGGAAGGGCGGCTGCACGTTACTTCGAGTTCTGGGTTCACCACGAAAAAACGTTTTCCTGGACTGGTGCAAAATTATTTATGTAAACCATACATCACTGGGCTGGCTGGGACCCATGTTTGACAAAGTGTGTTTCCTGATTGCTTTGCAGTGCTGATTTTTCCAGTTCCCCTACAGCCGGATGCAGGCAAACCAACAGACTGTTCCAAGAAAGACGCGCCGATGAAGGGAGGCCACGACCGCCGCAAGAGACAAACTGGTGGCTCCAGATAAGCCAGCTCTGCAGCACCTCCTGCTCGAAGACACGGGAAGATCCCAATTGGCAGCTCAGTCTTGGCCATGACACTAACCAGCTCTCAGAACATAACTTCTCCTCTTTCAGCCTGAAGGGCAGCTGCCCCAGAGGGGTCCCTGGGGCGGAAGTTTGGGGGAGATGCAATGATGTGTAATGGAGGCTCAGGCGGTGTGGGGCCTCTCACCCCTCCCGAGGGCAACAACTGGTGCCCCCTACCCAATTACGATGCTACTGAGCTGCTCTCAGCTGGTTGTCAATGCGGGTGAAGGGCTGGGCCCTGGAAGGTTCAGGTTCTTGCAGACGAAGTGGAAATCAATCGGAGCCGTGATCAAGCTTCCCATGTGGCCTGGCGTTGCGGCAGGAGGATGCGGGGATTGGGAGCAGTGGCGTCATGCTGCCGGTACGCTGGGCGGGAGGAACGGGTGAGTGGCAGCCCGCCCGTTGCATACTGCTCCGTTTCGCCGCCTTCCCCGCCCCCGCGGGCTGCCGCTCACCCGTTCCTCCCGCCCAGCGTACCGGCAGCATGACGCCGCTGATTGGGACTGCTGAGGAACTGTCCAACTGAGGACAAACGGGATGGAGGGGAAGCCGGGAAACTTCGTGCTTTGGCTCGAGTCCAAAGAAGCAAGAGACACCAGGCCCCCTTCCTCAGAGGGTCTCCAACAATCAAGAGACGACACGACACACAAAGGGGCCAGAGACGGGATTCATATGTATGCTTTTTAATATTAATTCTGTTACACTACACACAACCAGTAACAATGATAAATACTGCAATGGAAATGTTAAAAAAAATATTATACATGTTTCATGTCTTCCCCAAAACCACATTTTAAAAATAAATTAATGCATAAACCAGATGGTAAATAAAAAAACAACCAAAGACAACCAAACAGATCCGTTTAAGGCAGTATTCTACACAACGGGGAAAAAGGACTGTGCTACATTGTTGGATTGGGAAAGCAAAGACAAACGTTTGCGAGAAGATGGAGGTTGGCTTAATAAGAGGAGGCGCAACAAACCCAAGAAGAACTTTCCCCTCCCTCCCCCCCTCCCCACATATGTGGCTGGACAGAAAGGGCAATACGACAGGTTCCTCCCAAGAAGTTTCCTGGTTCAAAACTCAACACTGATTCCAATCAAGGGATGGTTCTGGCTCAAAACCATCTCACATCTGGCTGTTTCGCACAGGTAAAAGAGGGACACTGATGGGGCTTGAACACCTGGCTCGAGGTCAAATCCAGATGCCACCTTCACTCCCAGGGGTGGGTTGGTGTCCTTTATGATCGTGATGAGAGGGTTTCTTTTCTAGACAATACCCAGCCAGTCCCCTCTCCTGCCTCTGCAGAACACAATACTAAAAAGCAAGACTCCAGAAAAGTTGGCATTAAAACAGTTTCCATCTGGGAGTGAAGCAACTTAAAACACACCTCCTCTAAAGCTGTTCATCAGATCCTGCTTTCTTTACAGAAGACGCCACAGTCTGCAACAGAATTTACACACAATCACAGCACGCTTTTCAGGGTGGAGAACGCAAAGGTCATGCTCCAGGTACAGAACGCCACATCACATCAGCCCCGTGCACTGATGCAGCCCTGATCACACGGCCTGAGGAGGATGGGGAGGAGGACGCCGTTTGACAGATACTTAGTGCAAGAAAAAAGGTTCTCACTCCTTCTCCCCCCCCCCCAAATAGCAGCTACGTCCAGCCAGCTTCTCCTGGGGGCAGGACCACCCACTTCCCCAACTGCCTTGTCGAGTGTGCAAAAAGAGAAGGGGGAGAAACAGTTCTTACCAATCCACTGTTGGCAATAAGGTGCATATCGGCCAAGCGCCGAACGGCAAAGAAGCCAAGACTGTCAAAAGAACTCCGCTCCACCCCTGTAAGATTCTTGGAGAAAGGCTACGACAAACAGAATCAAACACACAAAATGCGGGGGAGAGAGAAGGGAAGTAGCGGTCACCACCAGCTACGGCCCGACTGCCTGCAGCTTCACTTTAGAACAGGACCGGCCTGATTGCACAAACCACGTGGGCTGCCACGTTTCTAGGGGGGGTGCCATTGCAGCAATGCACAGTCTGCTCACTGCGCCCCACGATTCTCCGAGAAATTATGTGGGGCAACTCTCTTGGACTACATGGTGTGGCTGCCTGAAAGGGGGGGGGACTAAGTGTTCTGCCCAGGCCCTGCTGGACAGGCGGGGAGACGAGGACAGAGTCCACTGACAGAGCCCTTGTCACCCAGGGACCGAGGGGCTCCCCTGCCGACTGGGGTGGGGGAGACGATGCCAACGCTGAAAATCAAGATGTGGACGATGGATGCGTGCAGTTTAACAAGGCTCGGGACTCTAGCACTAATCACTGGACACGATACCAAGGTTTACCTGTGACCACTAAGTTACACGGTTACTGCTCTGGCGGCTGCCTGCCCCCCCCCCGCCCGCTCCTTCGCTAGTTCTCTCTACACTTGGACATGGCGGCCCCCGTTTGCTCCCTCCCGCCATAACCACAACCCTAATCTTCCCTATGTACACAACATGGTTCTGCACAGGGAGCGCCACAACATGCAAGGCGGTTCCTGTGCTTCAGGACCACTCCACATGCCAAACAGGAGCGATGGCTCCGTCCTCCAGAGAGAAGACCGGTCCCTCTGGGAGAAAAGGGCGGCAGCAGGGAAAGAGCACCCACATCCTCCTTCCAAGCTGGCCGTTCTCTGCAGGCACATCGGGAAGCCACCTTGTCCCCAGGGGGCAACACCAGGCGCCACCTGCACAGACCACTCCTTTGACAGCCCCCTTCAGAACTTAAGACGACCACCTGGACCACTTCGGAGGGCCAACACCCTGGCACTCACACCTGGGCTTCTATTCCTGAAAGAGAAGGGATGCTGGGTCCCCCTCCCAGGCCCCCAAGGCATACACGACAAGAAGCAAAAAGGAGGGTGCTCAACACATGGCTGGAAGCAGAGGGAGGGGGAGGGCTGGGAGGGCTCCTGGCTTCGGGAGAGTTTCGGACATGCAGCTCAGAGCTGACAGCTGCTAGAGCTGAGCACAGAGCCGGAGGGAGAGGGCGCTCTGCCAGAAACCGTCTCCCGGTCTGTGCCCCCCCGGCAAGCTAATATTTACACACCGTGCTCAGCAGTCACCTATCGGCTCTGGCTCCCAGGTACAGCAGAAGCCCAGAAAATAACCCTGCTCTTCCCTCCACATATCATCACTTGGCAGACAGGAGGGAGAAATGCGCAGCTCCCTCTTCCTGCGAAAGTGACTTGAACCTTCCAGCAAAGAGGAAAACGGGACGGAGCCAAGAGCACAGGCGTGCAGGAGAGGGAAAAGCTGCCCGAGATGAGGGAGGTTCGGTTTTGCCACTGGATTACACCCGGGCAAAGAAGTCTTGTCGTAACATGAAGATCAACTAGAACAAGGCAGCATCCTGAATCCCAGAGCACACCACCGGCTCCAGAGCACTCTGCCAGCAGACAAGTCTTCCAAACGCCTCCATTCTCCAACACCCCAGCTGCAGGAATCCCTCCCTGCCGAGGGAAAGCAAGTGGACAAGAGGAAGCCTGGAGACTCTTCCAATGTTTGCCAAAGAACAGCAGCTGCCATGTTCCAGTTTATTGGCTGCCTGGGGCACTGAGTCAAGGCGCAAAGCCTTTCTGGGAACCAGCGCCACAGCCGCCGCCTTCTCTACCGGTGCGTTTGCATGCTTTGCTGGGGCTGCCCAGGCCCATTCACAGCAGTCCCCACTCTGGCCACACCAGTACGCAAAACAAAACCCAATCGCTCCAGTAGTTCAGGGGATGGACAAAGAGGTCAACCTCAGTGCTTTCTCATGAGCAACCAGAGACTGAAACAGAAGCACCGCAAAACCCTGCAAGTTGGGGTCTGACCATTTGCAGAGCCTCCAAAGGTGGAGAGTTTAGAAGGCGCCCCACTTTCGGAGGAGTGACAAGCAACGCACAGATGTGTTGGAGAACAAACGTCCTTGAAGCTCTGGGGATTTCTCATGGGACCCCCCCCCCCCAAGACATTTGTGCACATTTTCAGGAGGGATCCTAATGAGCTGCACCATAATCTTTGTTGATGTCAGGCGACTTCTTAGATCACAATTTGTCACTATGGAAACAGTTGTGTCACAGCCAACTGTCTATCAGTGACATGCAAGATGCAAGCCTAAAGCTGAACCTTCCCTTTAAAGACATCGTTGGAAACGCCAAATGCTGCCATCTCGCTGAAAGATACAGAAGTGTGGAAATATTTGCTGCAATGGATGGAGGTGCAGTGAAAAGGTTGGAAAAACTGGAGGAAAGGGAAAAAAGACGGTCTTGGAGATGAGAGGCTAAGTAAAGAGCAACTACCTCTCCATCCATTTATATGGAGTCCTGCTCAGTCCCACAGTGCGAGAGGGATCCATGAGCCCATGACTTGTGCTGAATCCCGAGTCAAATCTAACCTCAAGTTTCTATGACTTGAAGACTTCTTTATAGGACAAAAGAATGAATTGCTTTCCAGTAGGGGGGGGGCATCCAATTCTAGGCAGAAAGCAAAGTAGGTTTATCTCTAAAAAGTTAATCATGACTAAGTCCCCCCCCCCCAGGACATCAACGAGATAACATATTGTGACCAGCGGCGTCATGCAGCCGGAACGCTGGGCGGG
>JAJKFI010034722.1:0-16898 GCA_029204185.1 Lerista edwardsae | reverse complement strand
CTCTCTCTCTCTCTCTCTCTCTCTCTCTCTCTCTCTCTCTCTCAGAGCGCAATCCTCACCTGGAGTTAGGCCAGCACAGTTAGGCCAGCAAAGTTTGACCTTCACAAGGGACATCGTAAAGCATGTCTGCACCACTCTCGGAGTCAGAGAGGCCAGCACACAGACGTGCGCCATCCTCCCTAACTCCGAGAGTGGTCCAAACGTGCTTTATGGTGGCCCTTGTAATTGATGGATTGCTTACTATCCAAATAGCAACCTTTATCAAACAAGTGATTGAACGCCATAGGGCTCCACCACCATTTAACTAGCTGACGGGAGCTACCAGGAACCCAGTGATCCCACACACACTCAGGTCAGCTGAACACTATTTTAAGATGACCCCTCTGCCATTATGCAACTTGCTTTTTGGACTCTCTGATCCTCCGTCAGTGTTGGTCTGGGCTCAAGGCCTATGTATTTTTATATTCTATTTTGTATTGCATTTATTGCTTACTCTTACTGTTTGTATGTCTGTATGCCAATAAAGGTATTATATCGTATCGTGGCCCTTGTGCTGGCCAAATTTTGCTCGCCTAACTGTGCCAGCTTAACGCCAGGTGAGGATTGCGCTCCTAATCTGTGAAATGTATTCCCATGGCTGGAAGTTGGAGGAACAAAGTGTATCAGGCAGTGCCATTCTCATCACATCAGTGCATTGCTGCTACCATCTTGAGCTGCCTTTCTACTTGCGAGAAGAAACATGCAGGAAGCGAGCGCTGATGTTCTATGCTTTGGCGAATGTATTTGCTATTGTTCCACCAAATCCCATCCTTAGCCAGTCAGTCCATCCATCCAATCCTTCAGGCACAGTCCGTCCAGCAGTCCTTCAGGCCAGCAATCCGTCCATCCAGCACCTACCTGGTGCTAACCCACCCTTCCTTTAGTAAGCCAAACAGCACCCATCTGGTGCCCTCCTAGGACCTTCCCAGGTCCCATCCCAGATCCCCTTTCTCCCTCTGCTGCCTCCAGCTTTATACTGAGGCCAGCCAATCCATGTCTGTTGCTGGGCAGACTCTAACATCAGCCACGCCCATCTGCACCTGTGCTGGCCTCATCAGCCTCATCTGTGCTCCTGAGGTTTGAGTTCTGGGATTAACCCCATAATCCCTGGACAAGGGGCCATTGCTGATACCATTCCCTCACTCCTTGGGGTAGCTCCTGCCTTTTCCAATACAGCTATCATAAGATCAAGCCCCACAGAGAGGGGACGACAGCAGAGAAACTGTTTCCCAGCTTTTCACTGATGATGGCTACAGGCTCTGATAATGGAGTCTCCCAGCCATCCTGTGGCTCGGCTCATCATTGCTCTGCTTTCCTTTCCAAGCCCTGTAGAAGGCTGAGTTTTGCTAAGGTCAAACGAGTTGCCAGATCACTGGAGCAGGAAGAAGCCAGCTGGCCCTCCTGGGGTATGCCCTGACTCTTTCCTAGCCTGCCCAAGAGGCCGTTGAAGTGGAACACCAGCAAAGTGACACGTTTCTTGCTGGGAGAGACACGAGCCCATCTTTCTTCCTCTGCGGCCTTTGCATTCCCCCTGCTCCCCACCAGCTGGCAAAGCCATGACAAGGTTTGCTGACTCTGTCAAGGCTAGAGATGCTTGTCAAACATGCCAAGGTCAGAAGAAGTGCCTAGACCTGGAACAGACTTTGGCTTCACACCTGTGCAGGTTAAACATATTCGGGATTGGTATGATTGCAGCTTCCTTGCATACACTGACCTCCGCTTTGATTTTTTTTTTCTTCCAAATACTGAAGTTAGGTATTTGTTTTGTGTCCAGGGCCTTGACGCTAGAGATTTTTGGTGAATATGTCTTGGTGTCTTGGTGACAATTTATTATTATTGTTTTGCATGGGCAGCATGAGGGGGAGGAAGTTTAAATCACCTGCTGGATCAGGCCCATCTAGTCCAGCTTCCTGTATCTCACAGTAGCCCACCATGTGCCTCAGGGAGCACAGAGACAACAAGATGCCTGCATCCTGCTGCCACTCCCTTGCACCTGGCATTCTGAAGTAGCAATCAATCAAAGATGAATGTGCACTTTCCTTTCTCTCATAAGAGGATTTCCACCATGCTGTTCCCTTCCTCCCACTTTGGATCCCTCTATCCTGTGTTCAAGCACTCCTGAATTCCTTCTAACCCATTTTACTAAAGTTCCCCATGAGCATTGGTTAAACCGGACAAAAAAGCCATCATGGTGTAACATACATCTGATTGCAGGAGCTGTCCCTGGTTCTGGGCCAGCCCAAGTATCGTGGCGGCCAGCTGACCTTTCAGCAGTGCTGCTTCTGCAGCAGCAGAAGCTGAGGGGTAGTCTGCAAAGTGGCAGTGCTGCTGAAAGGGCGGCCCACGTGACAATAGCCCATGTGCTGCATCTTAGCAGCATCTCCCTCTCTCACTTCTCTTGGTCCATCCCTTACCCTGGAGTGATTCTTGCCTGGATGGCCTCCATCCATTTCTCCTTCCAGAGCCCTGGCAGAAACAGTGCTGCTGAAAGGGCAGTGCTGGGACAGTCCGATTTTAAATCCACACAAGTGTCATTTGGAGAACGTCCCATTACGAAATTGCTATTGCATGTCTTCCATCACTAGCCTCAACATCATTTCCTCTTAAATGTGTTTAATTTTCAAAGGAAGGATAGCTTTGGATCCCCTCTAGCAAGTTCAATGAAACTTGAATGCGCTCCAAAGAACTGTGTTGGCACCGCAGCTGGTGCGGCTAATGTCCCACTGTGCAGCATAGCGTCATACAAGAAACTGAAAGCCCCTGACTTGCCCACATAGGCCAAAGCAGGTGGCCATCCTGTCCCTTAGCAGTTTCTGGAATTTTCAGGGAATGAGAGGCGCGAAAGAGAGAGGGGCAATTGTACTTTGAATCCCATGGGGATGATTTTTCACCACTGGGACTTAGTCCAAGTCTTCTATTGATTTCTGCCCCATTAATTAAGTGCAAATCCTAAAGTGCCCGAGCATTTACCAAATAATAACCATCATCATCACTCATAAGCACAGAAAAAACTCACAGGAGTGAGGGTGGGGATTGAGAACAGTTGCATGTAATGATCATCCCATTCTTTGTTCAGAATCTACAACTGAAGAAGAAGAAGAAACAGCTTGAGCTAAATTCATCTCTGGTTTACCCCCCATGATGATGTTAACATCAAAAAACAATTGATTCCCCGGGGGAGATTCAGAGGCAGAATAAGAGAGTGCTAACCTTCTCAAACAGCTTCATTAAAAAGAAAGGAAGGAATCTTGCTGGAGCAAACCAACAAGCCCTTATAGCAAAGGTTCCCAAACTGTGGGTCAGGACCCACCAGTGGGTTGTGAGCCAATTTCAGGTGGTTCGCAAAGCACCTAGAGTAGCCAAATGGAAAATATAGGAAGGTGGACTCTGGAAAGGGGAAGGGCTGTATGGTTGTTTTGCTTTTGTCAAGGTTGTAAATAGGCTTTCTTCTGGTTCATTCTGCTATTGGAAAATGATGGAGAAATAATCCAATTTATTGCTGCATTCTCAGGAAAGCAGCAGGCTCCAGTGTCACAATGACGGCACCTCCAGCCATGAGAACACTTCTGGTGGGTCCCAGACAGACTGTCATTCTAAAATGTGGGTCCCGGTGCTAAAATGTTTGAGAGCCACTGCCTTATGGTATCATATTCTCAGGCTCCATGACTGTCCTTCTTGGAATAGCAACTTTAGGGGGCTGGATTTGCATGGAACTGTGGTGTAAGGTATTCCAACCTTTTGCACTTTGGCTTGGATACAAATTGTCTGCTCAAAGCTATTATTCGCTAAGAGGGAAAATCTTACGGTTAAAAAAACAGGACCTATCATGCTTTCCCTTATGCAGTGAAAGAATTTATTTGGGGGGGGGGCGGTATTTAAGGCAAGGAATCAGGGCCTGTGTGAAAACACACATACCTCATAACCAGTGATGTCATGCAGGGGGTATGCGGGGGTACGCGAGTACCGGTTTCTAGGATTACAGCTGGCCCCGCCCATTTGCCCGCCCACTCGGCGACTCCGCCCTCTGCAACATTTGAATTTCCTGCATGTTTGAGTTGCCTGCATGTTCTCAGAGCCAGGCAGGCAGCGAGCGGAGCTTTCCTTTCCTTGCCACTGAAAAATGAGTTGCTCTGGGGTTTTAACATGATGCCAAGCCTCCTTAACATGTTCTGGGGGTGCTGTGGAATACTGTTGCAACTGTTGGGTCAGTTTAAAATCATCTGAGGCCTCAAAAAGGGCCTTTTTCATGTCACTTCCTGCCACAACATCACTTCTGGCTTATGACGTCACTTCCGGTGGGCGGGTCCCAACATGTGCCAATCAAAAGTGAGTACCTGTTCTTAAATCATTTAGATGACACCACTGCTCATAACCCTATACAATGTCCAAATCAAGCCCCTTTAGTCACATCTTTTAAAAATGAGCATTATTGGAGACCAAAGCCCTGTTCAGGTAATCTGAAAATGGATTCAGTGGACCTGGGTAGTCACCAAATGAGACAGTGCCAACAAGCCTGGCCTCCATCACAGCTTTGCCTTCTGCACATCACACTTAGTGCCCAATCTTATTTGCCAGTTGTCCTTGGATCCGACACTTCGCTGGCCCTGCCACAAAGCAGCAGGCTCCGGTTGCAGAAGACGCTTTGTTAGGGTTAGGCTCTTCCATCTGTCTGTGACAGCTCAGGAGAGAGATCTTGGGGTGCTGGTGGACAACTCAATGAAGGTATCGACCCAGTGTGCGGCAGCAATTAAGAAGGCCAATTCCATGCTTGGGGCCATTAAAAAGGGGGTTAAGAATAAAACAGCCAATATTATCATGCCATTGTACAAATCGATGGTAAGGCCGCACCTGGAATATTGTGTACAGTTCTGGTCGCCACACCTCAAAAAGGACATAGTGGAGCTGGAAAAGGTGCAGAAGAGAGCGACAAAAATGATTACGGGGCTGGGGCACCTCCCTTATGAAGAAAGACTGCAGCGTTTGGGGCTCTTCAGTCTAGAAAAAAGGCACCTGAGGGGGGATATGATTGAGACATACAAAATTATGCATGGAAGGGATAGAGTCGATAAAGGGATGTTCTTTTCCCTCTATCAAAACACCAGAAACGGGGCATCCACTAAAACTGAGGGTTGGGAGAGTTAAAACAGATAAAAGGAAGTACTTTTTTTACCCAGTGGGTAGTTAATCTGTGGAACTCTTTGCCACAGGAGGTGGTGATGGCATCTGGCCTGGATGCCTTTAAGAGGGGATTGGATGGATTTCTGGAGGAAAGGTCCATCGTGGGCTATAGGCAATGATGGATTGTGCAACCTCCTTACATTAATAGTAGGCTACTTCAGAATGCCGGGTGCAAGGGAGTGGCAACAGGATGCAAGCATCTTGTTGACTACTGAACTCCCTTAGGCACCTGGTAGGCCGCTGTGAGATACAGGAAGCTGGACTAGATGGGCCTTTGGCCTGATCCAGCAGGGCTCTTCTTATGTTCTTATATTCATCAGCAGCAACAGGAAGGACTGAAGGTCTATGGTAAGACATCAGGAGAGGTGGGAGGGGTGGGGGTGGACAACGCAGGGGAGGGCAGATAGAGTTACTGAAGAGGGCAGGATTTGAATTATTGGCAGCAATGATATCTGAGTTCCCCCTTCCTGGACCCAATCCTGTAGCGCAGATCGAGGAGAACTTGCAAGAGCTATTCGGTTGTCACAGGCCTGAGTAGACCATCGTTCTCTTACCTGGAGGAGAGCTCTGCAACTCTTCCATCCCACCATAGGATGCAGCTGTCAACAGGAGAACAAATGAATAAAATTGGGCTGTTAAAAGGTTGGCAAAATTTGATATCACCTTCGGTGTCGAATCATCTGGGGCCACCTCTGAGGATAACCCAAGCCCTGAAATTATTCAAGGGCTATAACCGCAAAGGAATGAAATAGAATTGCACTAAATATCTTCTGTTCCTTCAACACATTTTTTTTTAAAACATCCAGTCCAACACTGTCAATTACTTCCATCCATATGGAGTGCAGTGTGTGTGTGTGCGTGCGTGCGTGCGTTGGGTACTTGTCCTTTGCTCCTGTGCCCAAAGAGTTAAAGGGTAGGATATCAATTTTGGAAAAAGTTCTGCTCATGCAACCCAGTTGAGGAATTATATGCAGTGTACATAGGATAAAAAAAAATGTGTAACTGGATGTGTGCTTATTCCCTAGCATGATTCTCTCATAGGGCAAAAAGATCAGTAATGATGGTGAATTTGGGTGCTCCAATGATAAATAAAAAATGTCTGCAGCCCTTTTGATTTATAATACATCCTCTCCCAGACAATGGGTGTTAGAAGTTTTATTTCATTCTTAATTGACCACATGCTGTGAAGTTGAGTCCATGAGGAATGAATTGTTCCACGAAGAAAAATAACATCAGGGTCAATAATTAATTGATAATTAAGACCACCTACCCACTTTTGGTGTCTAGATGTGACGGTTTTTCTGCTTTCCCTATTTTATTTTAGTGCCTGAATTATTTATTTGTTGATGTTTTGGTGTGACACCGCTTAAGGCTATTCTCACACCAACTAGGACAACCATCTGTAGATTCCATAATTGCTCATTCCACTATAGAAAATGCCAAACGTTCTCACAAGTTGGTGTGGGATTGCAGCAGATGCATGAGGAGAAAGAAATATGTGTTCTCATCTTCTTCATCATTCAGCCTAAATCTAAACTTCTTTTTGCAGAACACCTTCTGGCTATCTGCAACCAGCATCGGCTTTGTGCCCAGGTTTGAGCCAAGACATCCTGGCACCAGAGACAGCATGCCAACTGCTGCCTCCCTTACCTGGAGATGGTCCAACGTTTGCTCCTTCGACTCTCTAGCCTACCACTCTTCTCTACTGCTCTGTCCCCCTCTTCCTTTTCCAGTCCAGGAAGTTAGAGGAGAAGTAACAGCTGAGGCAAGTGGGCAGAGAAAATTGAGTGCCCTGGCAATCTGCTACCTGCTACAATTGGCCTCATGAATGGGCTAGCCCTGTTTGTGTCCATGTTTTCCAGGCCTCCGTAAGCCCAGTCTGCATACATGCACAACCATTCCCTCCCCCACCCCAAACACACACACACACACACACACACACACACACAGAGAGAGAGAGAGAGAGAGAGAGAGAGAGAGAGAGAGAGAGAGACATGATTGTAGAGAGAATGTTTAGTGCAAACTTCTGCGGTAGGGTGTGCATAGAGAAAACTATATGTGAGCATGACAGCTCTAAAAAAGTGCCATTCCACTCGGGCATAGCTAAAGAAGTGCAGACAGGTGCAATTGCACCGGGCAACAAACTTTAGGAGGGCAACAAGCTGAACTTGACGCTAGTGGCTAAAATTGTGAAGACCTTGGTACATCAATCAATCATCAATCAATCAACAGGTACTTATATACCGCTTTTCAACATGAAGTTCACAAAGCGGTTTACAGGCAAATAGTAATAATAATAAAATTAAATGGCTCCCTGTCCCAAAGGGGCTCACAATCTAAAAAAATGCAGAACACCACCAGCAACAGCCACTAGAAAAGACACTGTGCAGGGGTGAATGGGGCCAATTGCTCTCCCCCTGCTAAATATAAGAGAAACACCACTTGAAAAAGTGCCTCTTGCCCAGTTAGCCGATGCTAACTGACCCTTCATCAGGGCTATCATCAGATGACCCTTCATCTGATTTTTCTGGAAATTCTCCCTCCCCTTGCAGCTTTTGGGTCCCATCCGAGGCAACTTTCAGAGGGTCCCTGACTTTCAGAAGAGGCTTTTGGGAAGGCATAAGGGGTTGGTCTGGGGAAAAAGGGGGGTAGGGTGTATGCTTGCATCAGAGGCAGCGGTGCCTGGGGTTGTTATATCACAGTGTTGCTTGACATTGTGATATCACTTCCACAATCTCCCAAAAGAGAAGGCAATAGTGATGGTGGTGGCTTTGCGATACCCCTGTCGCCCCATCTCACTGAGCCTCCAAAGAGATGGAATGGGGGGGGGAGCAGTGGATTCACAAAGCCATGAAAACACAAAGAGGTGGCAGGGGCCTCGTCACCCCAGCCCCTGCCTGGCAATGCCCCTGGAGGGAGGAGATGCCTGCCGGGCAGAAGACTGGGCCTTTAAGGCTCCCTGGCCAGGCTTGAACAATGTGCAGCTGGCAAGGGGCTACTCTCAGGGTAGGGAGAGGATCCTGCAAAGGCCAGGTCCAGTCTCACAAGAGCTTGGCCAGCCCATGAGACAGGAAGGGGAGGAGTCTAGGGAGGCTGGGAAGAGGTTCATAAGGAGCCTGGACAGTAGAGGCTCTCTGGAGCCCTGCGGAGGTGGAGCAAGGAGAGGGATCCTGAGGGTTGGCCACCCTCCTCCCTTTGCCTGGACCTGTAAGGGAGCCCAGGAGGCTCCCTGCTGGGGGGAAGAGACCCCAGCCGGCCAAGAGGTGGTGAGTGAGCCTCTGTGGGGGGCACCCCTCGGGCTGATGACTCCCCCCAAAAAGGTGCTTGCCCTTGCTGCCGAGGGCATGCATGCCAACTGGCTATTGGAGATCAGAGCACTCGGGGACCTGAGCCCCAGCACCCAGGGGACCTACGCCCACCCAAGAGAGACCCTCGAGAGCTACATTGGGGCGACTGACCATCCTGGAAGGGGTAAGTGACCCCCCGACACCCCCCCCGGACCATGGCCGGGTAGGGCGAGGCGGCAGAAGATGACGGCATTCAGGCTAGAGAGGGGGAAGCCCCGTGGTGTCCCCGTGAGGTAATGGGCCCCCATGAATGTAAAGACTTTAACCAAATTAAATAAGTTACAGCAAAGCTATTGGTGTCCAGCCAGTGTGTCCCTGTGCCGAGAGGCCATCCAGACCCGCTGCGTGTGGGTACTCGCATACCCTGCACCCAGTAGCTAGGACCGTCCCCCCCTGCTCCGGCAGTCACAGGCCTCTACATACCTATGAACATACTGGGGCTGCTACTGCTTCTCTCACCACTGCCATCTCGGCTAGGCCGCACAGCAACCCCTTCCAGCCTGGCACCTGGAGCGGCCCACCCCCCACTTGCTACACCACCTGTTATGATGGGGGGGTGCAACTCCCCTCCCCTGGGTAGCTACCGCTGCCACCAGCCCAGACTTAGTAAAAGAAAGGGGAGCTCCTGGGCAAAACCCCCTTTTAAAAAAAGCCAAATATAGGTAAAAAATCCAATTTTATTCATATACTTTAAAATTTACAACTAAAACTACAGAGACTCTGTAATAAAACCTGAATACTTAAAATAGCAATAATCAGCCCCTCTACTTAACTTGGCTGAGCAGGACCCAGGGAAGACAAAAAGAAAAAGAATACCTATAAGAGCTTTGCCTTACTAACTACACTTAACCTCCACACCAACCCATGGAGTTAACCTTCCCTGAGAGATGAGTTCTGTTCCTTGAGGCTTTTATCTGTAGCTCAATAACTAACCGCCCCCACCTGAGGCATTTACACATGAGTAGTTCTCTTAAAACTTACCAGGTTCCATGAAACTACAGTTTCATGACACCACCGGAGGGAAATGATCCTCTGCGAAGCCACATGCATGCACACTTCTTTGGATGCAAGCCATTGATACTCTTTGTGTACAAAAGGAAGCTAAAGTTTTAGGCCCAGCAACAAGTATACAGTACATCTAGTCTACTGCTAGAACAAACACACAATCCTTTGGGATCTTTCCTGGTTTGTCTATTGTTAGAAAATGCACATAACAGTAACCTCTCTGTAAAAATACATTAAAACTACATTATGCCCTTTCAATCCCTATAGACCCTTCTAAGTCTTACCACCCCGAATAGGCAAGGATTTCTTTTCCTCATTCAAAGGGGAGGGGAGGAAGGACATTTTCCGTGTGAGATTAAATAGGCTATGAGCAAGCAAGCAGAATAAACCAACCAGTAAAATGTAATTAAGCCATTTAGCACCCCATAAAATAGAATCCCATAAAAAAAAGTAATGCAAACCACAGGGGTGCAGTCAGTTGAAGGCCTTGTGTCTCAGCTGGATTTAAAGGGACACCATGAAACTGCTAGCATCTCGCCTTTCCTGAACTGAAAGAGCAATGTCAAGTAAAAGGCATTCAAATGTCTGTTCAGTTGGTGTCTCGGGCCCAAGAAGCCCCCTGCTAAATTTGCTTTGACTGTAGGGGCCGTTTGAAGCTGACATCTGCCCCACTTCCTTTTTCCCGTGGAGAGAGATTTATGGCTCTCCCATTCCATCCCAGGCCTCTTTTATGCATCTCAGTAGTCTCCATATGAGCAAAGTGGAAAATTAAGCTCTCTGGGGAAAAATGAAGTCTCAGCCTCTGAACTTCTGGCACAATCTGTATTGGCACTTCAGGGTTTTGGAATGTAATCACATAGGCCACAATCCCAGGGTGTTTGTGTGCACAAAAGGATTGATGCATGCCATTGGAATGGCTTTAGCTACAGTTTTTAGGGGAGGAGGCTCTCATCCCAGAAAAGCACTCACCCCATCACTAACGTTCTGGATCTCAAATTCTGTAGTTCTCAAAGTCTGCCTTTACATAAGCATGCAATATAAGAAACACACACAAATGAGTGAATTCTAGCAGTTGAGTGTTATGGAATACAGCAGAGGTCTCCAAACTACAGCCTGGAAAAGGGGCACATTCAGCCCACCACAAGATTTTATCCAGCCCGCCGCAACTTAAAATATTTTGACATTTTTACTCATTATATATAACTTCTCAGTTTTAAGTATGGCATTGTTTCTTGGTAAATGTCACATTTCTCTTTTGTTCTGAATTGTATCATGCTGATAATAAAAATGATCCAAGCAAAAATGTTTCATTAATTTACATTTCATTCATCTATATATATAAAAACGGACGTGTGTGTGTGTGTGTATGTATGTTCCTTATACACGTCTCCGTCCCTTGACCCACGGCCACGAAACTTGGCACACACGTACCTTGCAGCCTGGAAGGAATCACTGCGGGGGTCAGACCCCCCTACACCCCCCGGTTTTCGGGGAGGGGGCCCGGATCATCGGGAACCAAGGGGATTGCATGGGGCTACAGGTCTGCTGCCACCCTGTGGTCACAGACGATTCTGCAGCTTATATGGGAGGGCTGCTGCACCAGAACAGAAAGCGAAACTAAATGCTTTGCCTGCGTTGCCTGACTGGCCCAGGGTGGAAAGAGCAGGATCCAGGGAGTTCCAGCACCCAGTCGGATCTGAGAGGAGCCTATGTCCAGGGAGCTAACTGGCCACCTCTGCCTGTTTCTCATACGTCAGGGCTGTCCTGCTACACGACCTGCACACAGTAAGTGGGACCTTCAGATTGCTCTCTTCGTTGACTGTGTCCCTGTTTCCTCATTCATTTCACAGTGATAGTGTGTGTTTGGGGTTCCAGGTCATCAATACTGTTTTATTTCAGGGACGAGTTCTATATGTCTAGATATGGATCTCACTATGTCATGCTGTTGAGGGAGGTTTGCAGATTTGTGTGTATGTTCCACCATTACTCTGGAACGCCTGGAACGCTGTGCACCACACGTGGTGCACTTATTCCTTACGATCTGGACAGATATACTGTGGGGGTAGGGCCCCCCTTACGCCCCCAGAGGTGGGGGTGCACTGCAGAACAAACGCATTCCTCCTCCTAATAGAGCCTGGGGATAATGTCTGCCCCCGGGCAACGCCGGGTCACAAAAAGCTAGTTCATTTATAAAACTGATTTTTTTTCCCAGCCTGCAAAAATCTGGAAAATATATCATGTGGCCCTGAAAACTCTGGGGACCCCTGGAATAGAATATGCCACAAGAAATGTGCAGTGTCATTGGTGAGGGCTTCAGACATATGCAAAATAATCAGAGGTTTTTATGGGCAAAGCGATAGCTTCGGGTAAAATTACATGTTATATTTTTTTATTGTAACTTCCATATAATTGCAATGTAATTACATCCGCTGGCCTATGAAGTGTATTTAACCCATGTAGTTAACCCTCCAGTTAGAGACTTATGAACTAGATACACATTTACTAAAGTTCTATTGTTTTTGGAAATAAACTGTCGTAATGTGCTCCATTATGAAGTCAAGTGCGCACTATTTAATAAATGAAATTAGCCTCCCAGATATATGAACTAATTTTAATTACAATAAAAAGAGCATAACCTACCCTGTAGTTACATTGTAATTACAGTGCCTGCCATTACATCACAATTATGCGTAACTTGGAAAACATGCAATTCAACTGCATTCATCCAAATGGCCACAGTATCTGGATGACCAAAGAGGCAGATAGAATTTCACTGACGATGTGCGACATGAAAAATATGCAACCATAGCAGAGAAAAGTTGGTTGTATTAATTCAGGTAGGGTTTGAGATTTAAGAGAAGCCATCATGTGACTGGTGTTCTCAATGCACAATGGTCCACATGGGACTTCAGCATGTAAACTCCTGGCTTTGTGTCTCTGTGGGGTGGACCACATAAGGCTGCAAATAGAAGACAAACATGGAAGCTGCTTCCCATACAGTAATAGTCTTCAGTCTTGGTGTCATGACCCCAGTGGGGTTGCAAAGCCTCAGTTGTGGGTCACGGTAACTTATGGGAATGAAAAAGGCTGAAGACCACTGGACTAAAGCATCATCAAGTAAAGGATAAGGCAGTGGTTCCCAAACTGTGGGTCAGGCCCACCAGTGGGTCGTGAGCCAATTTCAGGTGGGTAGCCAAGCACTTAGAGAGACCATATTGAAAATATGGGAAGATAAGATGCTGGAAAGGGGGGAGGTTGTTTGGTTGTTTTGCTTGTGTCAAGGTTGTAAATTGGCTTTTCCCCCCTTTTTGATTCACTTTGCTATTGGAGTGGCTGAGACATAAACCCAACTTACTCTCAGGAAAGCAGCAGGCTCTGGCTCAGGCATCACAATGACGGTACTTATGGCAATGACATCACTTCTGGTGGGTCCCGGATAGATTGTCATTCTAAAAAGTGGGTTCCCAGTGCTAAAAAGTTTGAGAACCATTGAGATAAGCAGCGATGGGATCTACAAACGACTTGGGGGAATGGAGGGCGGGACTTAGACGGGACTACCGTTTGATTGGCAGCCCATCCGTGCACTTCCGCTTTCGTTCCGCTCACCCCGCAGCCGACCCTGGCCTCGGAGGGGGCACCTGCTCATCCGGGAGGGAAGGGTGGGGGCCACGCCCCGGGCGAGCAGGCACCCCCTCCAAGGCCAGGGACGACCGCGGGGCGAGCAGAACGAAAGCGGAAGTGCATGGATGGGCTGCCAATCAAACAGTAGTCCCGCCTAAGGCCTGCCCTCTGTTCCCCCAGGTCGTTTGTAGATCCCATTGCTGGAGATAAGGCATCTTGTGTACCCTTCAGGTATCAGGAGACTGTCTCCCAGTCCTGCTTAGGTTCTTAGCAATTGTGCTGCAATAGCTTTCACTAGTGCCTGACTTCATGGTAATGTTTTCGGCTCTCTCTAAGAATATTCAGAGCTCAATCCTAAACTGGAGTTAGTCCGGAATAAACTAAGCCAGCAAAGTTTGGCCAGCACAAAAGCCACCATAAAGTGTATTTGGACTACTCTTGGAGTCAGGGAGGATGGCGCACGTCTGTGTGCTGGCCTCTGAGAGCGGTCCAAACATACTTTAGGGTGTCCCTTAAGCTGGTCAAACTTTGCTGGTTTAGTTTATGCCAGCCTAACTCGTTTTAGGATTGTGCCCTGTGTTACACAGTGCTGGGAGAGTATAATGTGGGTGGACAGTGGATGCTGATGGGGACAGGGAGTGGATAGATAGGGTCTGGGATAGGGGCAGGAGTGATGATGGGTCCCCAGTCTTATACCTTATTCATTCATTTTCATTCATTCTTTCATTCATTCATTGGAGCCCTGGTATGAAAAAGGTTGAAGATCACTGCCTTACAGGCTCCAGCATGGCTAAACTTCTAGAAACCTGTTGGTTCTCCCCCTCCCAGTCAGGCTGCAAGGAGTCCCTGTCCTGAGCCATGTTCGGAGTCATTGCTTAATGTTATAGAGTGGCCTGGTCTGAGCCAAAGTAGCACCTGAAGTGGCACACAAATTCCATTCCACTACCCCCTCTTCCTCCTTGCCCACCTTAGCATCTAGGTGAGCAAAGAGACAGGGGCAAGGGGAGGCATGCACTGTGGACTACCAATCGATCAATATTAGTTATATATCGCTTTGAACACAAAGTTCACAAAGCGGTTTACAGGCAAATAGTAATAATAAAGTTGAATGGCTCCCTGCTCACAATCCAAAAAAAATGCAGAACACCACCAGCAAGCAGCCACTAGAAAAGACACTGTGCAGGGGTGAAGAGAGACAATTACTTTTATTTCTCTGCTAAATATAAGAGGAACACGACTTAAAAAAAGTGACTCTTGCCCAGTTAGCAGGGGTTAATGGCAATCCCAATCTTGCTCCTATCCCCACAATCTTATTGAACACTAGTGCCTCCTCCTTACTCCGTGCCATCCTGTTTGAAATAATCGATTGGATGCTAAAGATGAGGTTTCTGCATATCCCTAGATTTGTGCCAAAAAAAAGGAGAGGAGAGGAGAAGAGAAGAAATGGAAAAATCTTCTACATTCAAGTTTGGGATTATACCTCCAAGTTAGGTACAATAACTTGTGTATGGATTTGAGAGTCCGATCCTAATCTTTTGAGACGTGGAGCGGAAGCTTGATTTCAAATGAACTACTTGTGTGTTTAATTTTTTTTTCTTTCGGGATGCAAGTGAAACTTCTTATCACCTCTAAACAGACTCTTTTTCCTGAAGTAGTTGATGAGACATACAGCTGACATATTCAGATTTTTTTTACTCTCACTTTCCATTAAAAATTCTCAAGGTGGCTTATAAAAAAAAAGAGAGCTAATTAAGACAAAATAACAATTAAAAATATCTACAATAGCTAAATTGGATAGAAGTCCAAAAGATCAAAAATTGTGTAAAATTCAGTCAGAAACAGCCAATAAACAGCCCCAAAATCGTACAAACCTGTTTAAACATATGAATTTTCCTGATAGTCTAAGGCCAAAAGAAAAGGGGCCTGGCAGCCTTCCAGTGATACAGTGGCGTTTCTACAGGGAGGGCAAAGCTCTAAGTTTTGCAAGAAGTCTTACCCTGTCATGTAAATCCCTCCTCTCCCTTGCTGCTGTAGCCAGTAAGCAATGCCAAAATGTTGCTTTTCCCTGTGAGGATTGGCTACAACGGTGCAGGAGAGGAGTGATTTCCACTGCAAGGTGAGGCTTCTTGCAAAACTTAGAGCTTTGCCCTCCCTGTAGAAACGCCTCTGCAGTGATAGTGTTCCACGGCTGATGGAATGTTGGAGACTATTTAATCAGGCCCAGGAACACTTGTTGCTAGTTCTGCTTTCTGTTTCTCTCTGTGTGTGTTGCTGCTGCTGGGCTTGCAGAAGTTGTTTGCAGAACTTGCTGGAGCTGCTATTTGAAAAGCTTTATTGTATCTGTTATTTGTTTGCTGTTCTTTGCTGCAAGAAGCCTACTTCTGGAAATATAGAAGTTCTTGCTACACTAATTGTCTGAGTGATTCCTTACTGGAGTTCTGCAACCTTGGGACCTTCCTAAGCCTCATAGCTATACATTGCTGTGCATTTTCATCAGGGTGGAACTGATTTGGCAGTTTTCCTCTATGGTAGGGGACAATTTTGAGAGAGAGAGAGGGGGGGGAGGGAGGGAGGGAGGGGGGAGATTTTCTTTACATATATTGATGGTTACTATGGAGCTAATTTCTCAGCCATTTTGACGCATTTGTCCCATTTTTAGACATTCCTCAAACCTTATTCTGACTTCTGAAAACTCCTACAGCAGTGGTTCTCAAACATTTTAGCACTGGGACCCACTTTGTAGAAAATCAGTTGTCTGGGACCCACCAGAAGTGATGTCATGGCCAGACATTGTGATGCCATGGTCACTGTGATGCCAGAGCCTGCTGCTTTCCTGAGAATGCAATAACTTGGGTTATTTCTCAGCCATTTTCCCATCTTTTCCCTATCCCATCTTTCGCTCTAGGTGCTTTGTGGCCCACCTGAAATTGGTTTGTGACTGGTGGGTGACTGCTCTACAAAATTGGCTTCTCTAGCATAGAAATGCACTACCACAGCAAGGCTTGCTTGAAGATTATAACATCTTGTCAGGGGCTGTATGGGATAAAGTATTTGCTGAGATACCATGAGCAGGGGGCTGCAGTTGTCCATGGTACCGCTAAAGAAAAAATGCCACATACCCGCACTTGATTTAAATTAAAGAAGAACTTGTGCGCAGGCCTTTTAATGACAACATAACATTTGTTTCCAAGGGAAGATGATACAAAGGTTCTCAGTAAATAAAACTGCAACTTCTATGAAAACAAATGTGAGTACAGTAATTACACAGAGAGAATTTCTCCCTCTTTTCCTCTCCCAGCAGTGGCACATAATTTGTCTTTGGCTAGTTCCCGTGCAGATCGATGAACAATTGGAGGGAATTAATGCAGGTACGCGTTTGCAGCTCAATACCTGTAAAATTATAAAAGACATCTTAATCATGCTGCACTGGATTGCTTGAAGACTGGCAGCTTCCTTTTTTTAATAATCATGAGATGACCTTAACAGTTCTGAATTAAGGTTGACTTGTAGTTCCTCGTGAATCTCGTGTCTTATGTACTATATAAAGATGTCAAACAAACACATAACACATATCACTATAAGGGTGAGCAAATCTGTGTAAAACTGATCTTTGCAAGCCTACCAATGTAATGGAAGTACTGGCAAAATTTTTGTATCTATTCATACATACATACATACATACATACATACATACATACATACATACAT
>JAJKFI010034721.1:0-16904 GCA_029204185.1 Lerista edwardsae | reverse complement strand
CTCTCTCTCTCTCTCTCTCTCTCTCTCTCTCTCTCTCTCTCTCAGAGCGCAATCCTCACCTGGAGTTAGGCCAGCACAGTTAGGCCAGCAAAGTTTGACCTTCACAAGGGACATCGTAAAGCATGTCTGCACCACTCTCGGAGTCAGAGAGGCCAGCACACAGACGTGCGCCATCCTCCCTAACTCCGAGAGTGGTCCAAACGTGCTTTATGGTGGCCCTTGTAATTGATGGATTGCTTACTATCCAAATAGCAACCTTTATCAAACAAGTGATTGAACGCCATAGGGCTCCACCACCATTTAACTAGCTGACGGGAGCTACCAGGAACCCAGTGATCCCACACACACTCAGGTCAGCTGAACACTATTTTAAGATGACCCCTCTGCCATTATGCAACTTGCTTTTTGGACTCTCTGATCCTCCGTCAGTGTTGGTCTGGGCTCAAGGCCTATGTATTTTTATATTCTATTTTGTATTGCATTTATTGCTTACTCTTACTGTTTGTATGTCTGTATGCCAATAAAGGTATTATATCGTATCGTGGCCCTTGTGCTGGCCAAATTTTGCTCGCCTAACTGTGCCAGCTTAACGCCAGGTGAGGATTGCGCTCCTAATCTGTGAAATGTATTCCCATGGCTGGAAGTTGGAGGAACAAAGTGTATCAGGCAGTGCCATTCTCATCACATCAGTGCATTGCTGCTACCATCTTGAGCTGCCTTTCTACTTGCGAGAAGAAACATGCAGGAAGCGAGCGCTGATGTTCTATGCTTTGGCGAATGTATTTGCTATTGTTCCACCAAATCCCATCCTTAGCCAGTCAGTCCATCCATCCAATCCTTCAGGCACAGTCCGTCCAGCAGTCCTTCAGGCCAGCAATCCGTCCATCCAGCACCTACCTGGTGCTAACCCACCCTTCCTTTAGTAAGCCAAACAGCACCCATCTGGTGCCCTCCTAGGACCTTCCCAGGTCCCATCCCAGATCCCCTTTCTCCCTCTGCTGCCTCCAGCTTTATACTGAGGCCAGCCAATCCATGTCTGTTGCTGGGCAGACTCTAACATCAGCCACGCCCATCTGCACCTGTGCTGGCCTCATCAGCCTCATCTGTGCTCCTGAGGTTTGAGTTCTGGGATTAACCCCATAATCCCTGGACAAGGGGCCATTGCTGATACCATTCCCTCACTCCTTGGGGTAGCTCCTGCCTTTTCCAATACAGCTATCATAAGATCAAGCCCCACAGAGAGGGGACGACAGCAGAGAAACTGTTTCCCAGCTTTTCACTGATGATGGCTACAGGCTCTGATAATGGAGTCTCCCAGCCATCCTGTGGCTCGGCTCATCATTGCTCTGCTTTCCTTTCCAAGCCCTGTAGAAGGCTGAGTTTTGCTAAGGTCAAACGAGTTGCCAGATCACTGGAGCAGGAAGAAGCCAGCTGGCCCTCCTGGGGTATGCCCTGACTCTTTCCTAGCCTGCCCAAGAGGCCGTTGAAGTGGAACACCAGCAAAGTGACACGTTTCTTGCTGGGAGAGACACGAGCCCATCTTTCTTCCTCTGCGGCCTTTGCATTCCCCCTGCTCCCCACCAGCTGGCAAAGCCATGACAAGGTTTGCTGACTCTGTCAAGGCTAGAGATGCTTGTCAAACATGCCAAGGTCAGAAGAAGTGCCTAGACCTGGAACAGACTTTGGCTTCACACCTGTGCAGGTTAAACATATTCGGGATTGGTATGATTGCAGCTTCCTTGCATACACTGACCTCCGCTTTGATTTTTTTTTTCTTCCAAATACTGAAGTTAGGTATTTGTTTTGTGTCCAGGGCCTTGACGCTAGAGATTTTTGGTGAATATGTCTTGGTGTCTTGGTGACAATTTATTATTATTGTTTTGCATGGGCAGCATGAGGGGGAGGAAGTTTAAATCACCTGCTGGATCAGGCCCATCTAGTCCAGCTTCCTGTATCTCACAGTAGCCCACCATGTGCCTCAGGGAGCACAGAGACAACAAGATGCCTGCATCCTGCTGCCACTCCCTTGCACCTGGCATTCTGAAGTAGCAATCAATCAAAGATGAATGTGCACTTTCCTTTCTCTCATAAGAGGATTTCCACCATGCTGTTCCCTTCCTCCCACTTTGGATCCCTCTATCCTGTGTTCAAGCACTCCTGAATTCCTTCTAACCCATTTTACTAAAGTTCCCCATGAGCATTGGTTAAACCGGACAAAAAAGCCATCATGGTGTAACATACATCTGATTGCAGGAGCTGTCCCTGGTTCTGGGCCAGCCCAAGTATCGTGGCGGCCAGCTGACCTTTCAGCAGTGCTGCTTCTGCAGCAGCAGAAGCTGAGGGGTAGTCTGCAAAGTGGCAGTGCTGCTGAAAGGGCGGCCCACGTGACAATAGCCCATGTGCTGCATCTTAGCAGCATCTCCCTCTCTCACGTCTCTTGGTCCATCCCTTACCCTGGAGTGATTCTTGCCTGGATGGCCTCCATCCATTTCTCCTTCCAGAGCCCTGGCAGAAACAGTGCTGCTGAAAGGGCAGTGCTGGGACAGTCCGATTTTAAATCCACACAAGTGTCATTTGGAGAACGTCCCATTACGAAATTGCTATTGCATGTCTTCCATCACTAGCCTCAACATCATTTCCTCTTAAATGTGTTTAATTTTCAAAGGAAGGATAGCTTTGGATCCCCTCTAGCAAGTTCAATGAAACTTGAATGCGCTCCAAAGAACTGTGTTGGCACCGCAGCTGGTGCGGCTAATGTCCCACTGTGCAGCATAGCGTCATACAAGAAACTGAAAGCCCCTGACTTGCCCACATAGGCCAAAGCAGGTGGCCATCCTGTCCCTTAGCAGTTTCTGGAATTTTCAGGGAATGAGAGGCGCGAAAGAGAGAGGGGCAATTGTACTTTGAATCCCATGGGGATGATTTTTCACCACTGGGACTTAGTCCAAGTCTTCTATTGATTTCTGCCCCATTAATTAAGTGCAAATCCTAAAGTGCCCGAGCATTTACCAAATAATAACCATCATCATCACTCATAAGCACAGAAAAAACTCACAGGAGTGAGGGTGGGGATTGAGAACAGTTGCATGTAATGATCATCCCATTCTTTGTTCAGAATCTACAACTGAAGAAGAAGAAGAAACAGCTTGAGCTAAATTCATCTCTGGTTTACCCCCCATGATGATGTTAACATCAAAAAACAATTGATTCCCCGGGGGAGATTCAGAGGCAGAATAAGAGAGTGCTAACCTTCTCAAACAGCTTCATTAAAAAGAAAGGAAGGAATCTTGCTGGAGCAAACCAACAAGCCCTTATAGCAAAGGTTCCCAAACTGTGGGTCAGGACCCACCAGTGGGTTGTGAGCCAATTTCAGGTGGTTCGCAAAGCACCTAGAGTAGCCAAATGGAAAATATAGGAAGGTGGACTCTGGAAAGGGGAAGGGCTGTATGGTTGTTTTGCTTTTGTCAAGGTTGTAAATAGGCTTTCTTCTGGTTCATTCTGCTATTGGAAAATGATGGAGAAATAATCCAATTTATTGCTGCATTCTCAGGAAAGCAGCAGGCTCCAGTGTCACAATGACGGCACCTCCAGCCATGAGAACACTTCTGGTGGGTCCCAGACAGACTGTCATTCTAAAATGTGGGTCCCGGTGCTAAAATGTTTGAGAGCCACTGCCTTATGGTATCATATTCTCAGGCTCCATGACTGTCCTTCTTGGAATAGCAACTTTAGGGGGCTGGATTTGCATGGAACTGTGGTGTAAGGTATTCCAACCTTTTGCACTTTGGCTTGGATACAAATTGTCTGCTCAAAGCTATTATTCGCTAAGAGGGAAAATCTTACGGTTAAAAAAACAGGACCTATCATGCTTTCCCTTATGCAGTGAAAGAATTTATTTGGGGGGGGGGCGGTATTTAAGGCAAGGAATCAGGGCCTGTGTGAAAACACACATACCTCATAACCAGTGATGTCATGCAGGGGGTATGCGGGGGTACGCGAGTACCGGTTTCTAGGATTACAGCTGGCCCCGCCCATTTGCCCGCCCACTCGGCGACTCCGCCCTCTGCAACATTTGAATTTCCTGCATGTTTGAGTTGCCTGCATGTTCTCAGAGCCAGGCAGGCAGCGAGCGGAGCTTTCCTTTCCTTGCCACTGAAAAATGAGTTGCTCTGGGGTTTTAACATGATGCCAAGCCTCCTTAACATGTTCTGGGGGTGCTGTGGAATACTGTTGCAACTGTTGGGTCAGTTTAAAATCATCTGAGGCCTCAAAAAGGGCCTTTTTCATGTCACTTCCTGCCACAACATCACTTCTGGCTTATGACGTCACTTCCGGTGGGCGGGTCCCAACATGTGCCAATCAAAAGTGAGTACCTGTTCTTAAATCATTTAGATGACACCACTGCTCATAACCCTATACAATGTCCAAATCAAGCCCCTTTAGTCACATCTTTTAAAAATGAGCATTATTGGAGACCAAAGCCCTGTTCAGGTAATCTGAAAATGGATTCAGTGGACCTGGGTAGTCACCAAATGAGACAGTGCCAACAAGCCTGGCCTCCATCACAGCTTTGCCTTCTGCACATCACACTTAGTGCCCAATCTTATTTGCCAGTTGTCCTTGGATCCGACACTTCGCTGGCCCTGCCACAAAGCAGCAGGCTCCGGTTGCAGAAGACGCTTTGTTAGGGTTAGGCTCTTCCATCTGTCTGTGACAGCTCAGGAGAGAGATCTTGGGGTGCTGGTGGACAACTCAATGAAGGTATCGACCCAGTGTGCGGCAGCAATTAAGAAGGCCAATTCCATGCTTGGGGCCATTAAAAAGGGGGTTAAGAATAAAACAGCCAATATTATCATGCCATTGTACAAATCGATGGTAAGGCCGCACCTGGAATATTGTGTACAGTTCTGGTCGCCACACCTCAAAAAGGACATAGTGGAGCTGGAAAAGGTGCAGAAGAGAGCGACAAAAATGATTACGGGGCTGGGGCACCTCCCTTATGAAGAAAGACTGCAGCGTTTGGGGCTCTTCAGTCTAGAAAAAAGGCACCTGAGGGGGGATATGATTGAGACATACAAAATTATGCATGGAAGGGATAGAGTCGATAAAGGGATGTTCTTTTCCCTCTATCAAAACACCAGAAACGGGGCATCCACTAAAACTGAGGGTTGGGAGAGTTAAAACAGATAAAAGGAAGTACTTTTTTTACCCAGTGGGTAGTTAATCTGTGGAACTCTTTGCCACAGGAGGTGGTGATGGCATCTGGCCTGGATGCCTTTAAGAGGGGATTGGATGGATTTCTGGAGGAAAGGTCCATCGTGGGCTATAGGCAATGATGGATTGTGCAACCTCCTTACATTAATAGTAGGCTACTTCAGAATGCCGGGTGCAAGGGAGTGGCAACAGGATGCAAGCATCTTGTTGACTACTGAACTCCCTTAGGCACCTGGTAGGCCGCTGTGAGATACAGGAAGCTGGACTAGATGGGCCTTTGGCCTGATCCAGCAGGGCTCTTCTTATGTTCTTATATTCATCAGCAGCAACAGGAAGGACTGAAGGTCTATGGTAAGACATCAGGAGAGGTGGGAGGGGTGGGGGTGGACAACGCAGGGGAGGGCAGATAGAGTTACTGAAGAGGGCAGGATTTGAATTATTGGCAGCAATGATATCTGAGTTCCCCCTTCCTGGACCCAATCCTGTAGCGCAGATCGAGGAGAACTTGCAAGAGCTATTCGGTTGTCACAGGCCTGAGTAGACCATCGTTCTCTTACCTGGAGGAGAGCTCTGCAACTCTTCCATCCCACCATAGGATGCAGCTGTCAACAGGAGAACAAATGAATAAAATTGGGCTGTTAAAAGGTTGGCAAAATTTGATATCACCTTCGGTGTCGAATCATCTGGGGCCACCTCTGAGGATAACCCAAGCCCTGAAATTATTCAAGGGCTATAACCGCAAAGGAATGAAATAGAATTGCACTAAATATCTTCTGTTCCTTCAACACATTTTTTTTTAAAACATCCAGTCCAACACTGTCAATTACTTCCATCCATATGGAGTGCAGTGTGTGTGTGTGCGTGCGTGCGTGCGTTGGGTACTTGTCCTTTGCTCCTGTGCCCAAAGAGTTAAAGGGTAGGATATCAATTTTGGAAAAAGTTCTGCTCATGCAACCCAGTTGAGGAATTATATGCAGTGTACATAGGATAAAAAAAAATGTGTAACTGGATGTGTGCTTATTCCCTAGCATGATTCTCTCATAGGGCAAAAAGATCAGTAATGATGGTGAATTTGGGTGCTCCAATGATAAATAAAAAATGTCTGCAGCCCTTTTGATTTATAATACATCCTCTCCCAGACAATGGGTGTTAGAAGTTTTATTTCATTCTTAATTGACCACATGCTGTGAAGTTGAGTCCATGAGGAATGAATTGTTCCACGAAGAAAAATAACATCAGGGTCAATAATTAATTGATAATTAAGACCACCTACCCACTTTTGGTGTCTAGATGTGACGGTTTTTCTGCTTTCCCTATTTTATTTTAGTGCCTGAATTATTTATTTGTTGATGTTTTGGTGTGACACCGCTTAAGGCTATTCTCACACCAACTAGGACAACCATCTGTAGATTCCATAATTGCTCATTCCACTATAGAAAATGCCAAACGTTCTCACAAGTTGGTGTGGGATTGCAGCAGATGCATGAGGAGAAAGAAATATGTGTTCTCATCTTCTTCATCATTCAGCCTAAATCTAAACTTCTTTTTGCAGAACACCTTCTGGCTATCTGCAACCAGCATCGGCTTTGTGCCCAGGTTTGAGCCAAGACATCCTGGCACCAGAGACAGCATGCCAACTGCTGCCTCCCTTACCTGGAGATGGTCCAACGTTTGCTCCTTCGACTCTCTAGCCTACCACTCTTCTCTACTGCTCTGTCCCCCTCTTCCTTTTCCAGTCCAGGAAGTTAGAGGAGAAGTAACAGCTGAGGCAAGTGGGCAGAGAAAATTGAGTGCCCTGGCAATCTGCTACCTGCTACAATTGGCCTCATGAATGGGCTAGCCCTGTTTGTGTCCATGTTTTCCAGGCCTCCGTAAGCCCAGTCTGCATACATGCACAACCATTCCCTCCCCCACCCCAAACACACACACACACACACACACACACACACACAGAGAGAGAGAGAGAGAGAGAGAGAGAGAGAGAGAGAGAGAGAGACATGATTGTAGAGAGAATGTTTAGTGCAAACTTCTGCGGTAGGGTGTGCATAGAGAAAACTATATGTGAGCATGACAGCTCTAAAAAAGTGCCATTCCACTCGGGCATAGCTAAAGAAGTGCAGACAGGTGCAATTGCACCGGGCAACAAACTTTAGGAGGGCAACAAGCTGAACTTGACGCTAGTGGCTAAAATTGTGAAGACCTTGGTACATCAATCAATCATCAATCAATCAACAGGTACTTATATACCGCTTTTCAACATGAAGTTCACAAAGCGGTTTACAGGCAAATAGTAATAATAATAAAATTAAATGGCTCCCTGTCCCAAAGGGGCTCACAATCTAAAAAAATGCAGAACACCACCAGCAACAGCCACTAGAAAAGACACTGTGCAGGGGTGAATGGGGCCAATTGCTCTCCCCCTGCTAAATATAAGAGAAACACCACTTGAAAAAGTGCCTCTTGCCCAGTTAGCCGATGCTAACTGACCCTTCATCAGGGCTATCATCAGATGACCCTTCATCTGATTTTTCTGGAAATTCTCCCTCCCCTTGCAGCTTTTGGGTCCCATCCGAGGCAACTTTCAGAGGGTCCCTGACTTTCAGAAGAGGCTTTTGGGAAGGCATAAGGGGTTGGTCTGGGGAAAAAGGGGGGTAGGGTGTATGCTTGCATCAGAGGCAGCGGTGCCTGGGGTTGTTATATCACAGTGTTGCTTGACATTGTGATATCACTTCCACAATCTCCCAAAAGAGAAGGCAATAGTGATGGTGGTGGCTTTGCGATACCCCTGTCGCCCCATCTCACTGAGCCTCCAAAGAGATGGAATGGGGGGGGGAGCAGTGGATTCACAAAGCCATGAAAACACAAAGAGGTGGCAGGGGCCTCGTCACCCCAGCCCCTGCCTGGCAATGCCCCTGGAGGGAGGAGATGCCTGCCGGGCAGAAGACTGGGCCTTTAAGGCTCCCTGGCCAGGCTTGAACAATGTGCAGCTGGCAAGGGGCTACTCTCAGGGTAGGGAGAGGATCCTGCAAAGGCCAGGTCCAGTCTCACAAGAGCTTGGCCAGCCCATGAGACAGGAAGGGGAGGAGTCTAGGGAGGCTGGGAAGAGGTTCATAAGGAGCCTGGACAGTAGAGGCTCTCTGGAGCCCTGCGGAGGTGGAGCAAGGAGAGGGATCCTGAGGGTTGGCCACCCTCCTCCCTTTGCCTGGACCTGTAAGGGAGCCCAGGAGGCTCCCTGCTGGGGGGGAAGAGACCCCAGCCGGCCAAGAGGTGGTGAGTGAGCCTCTGTGGGGGGGCACCCCTCGGGCTGATGACTCCCCCCAAAAAGGTGCTTGCCCTTGCTGCCGAGGGCATGCATGCCAACTGGCTATTGGAGATCAGAGCACTCGGGGACCTGAGCCCCAGCACCCAGGGGACCTACGCCCACCCAAGAGAGACCCTCGAGAGCTACATTGGGGCGACTGACCATCCTGGAAGGGGTAAGTGACCCCCCGACACCCCCCCCCCGGACCATGGCCGGGTAGGGCGAGGCGGCAGAAGATGACGGCATTCAGGCTAGAGAGGGGGAAGCCCCGTGGTGTCCCCGTGAGGTAATGGGCCCCCATGAATGTAAAGACTTTAACCAAATTAAATAAGTTACAGCAAAGCTATTGGTGTCCAGCCAGTGTGTCCCTGTGCCGAGAGGCCATCCAGACCCGCTGCGTGTGGGTACTCGCATACCCTGCACCCAGTAGCTAGGACCGTCCCCCCCCTGCTCCGGCAGTCACAGGCCTCTACATACCTATGAACATACTGGGGCTGCTACTGCTTCTCTCACCACTGCCATCTCGGCTAGGCCGCACAGCAACCCCTTCCAGCCTGGCACCTGGAGCGGCCCACCCCCCACTTGCTACACCACCTGTTATGATGGGGGGGGTGCAACTCCCCTCCCCTGGGTAGCTACCGCTGCCACCAGCCCAGACTTAGTAAAAGAAAGGGGAGCTCCTGGGCAAAACCCCCTTTTAAAAAAAGCCAAATATAGGTAAAAAATCCAATTTTATTCATATACTTTAAAATTTACAACTAAAACTACAGAGACTCTGTAATAAAACCTGAATACTTAAAATAGCAATAATCAGCCCCTCTACTTAACTTGGCTGAGCAGGACCCAGGGAAGACAAAAAGAAAAAGAATACCTATAAGAGCTTTGCCTTACTAACTACACTTAACCTCCACACCAACCCATGGAGTTAACCTTCCCTGAGAGATGAGTTCTGTTCCTTGAGGCTTTTATCTGTAGCTCAATAACTAACCGCCCCCACCTGAGGCATTTACACATGAGTAGTTCTCTTAAAACTTACCAGGTTCCATGAAACTACAGTTTCATGACACCACCGGAGGGAAATGATCCTCTGCGAAGCCACATGCATGCACACTTCTTTGGATGCAAGCCATTGATACTCTTTGTGTACAAAAGGAAGCTAAAGTTTTAGGCCCAGCAACAAGTATACAGTACATCTAGTCTACTGCTAGAACAAACACACAATCCTTTGGGATCTTTCCTGGTTTGTCTATTGTTAGAAAATGCACATAACAGTAACCTCTCTGTAAAAATACATTAAAACTACATTATGCCCTTTCAATCCCTATAGACCCTTCTAAGTCTTACCACCCCGAATAGGCAAGGATTTCTTTTCCTCATTCAAAGGGGAGGGGAGGAAGGACATTTTCCGTGTGAGATTAAATAGGCTATGAGCAAGCAAGCAGAATAAACCAACCAGTAAAATGTAATTAAGCCATTTAGCACCCCATAAAATAGAATCCCATAAAAAAAAGTAATGCAAACCACAGGGGTGCAGTCAGTTGAAGGCCTTGTGTCTCAGCTGGATTTAAAGGGACACCATGAAACTGCTAGCATCTCGCCTTTCCTGAACTGAAAGAGCAATGTCAAGTAAAAGGCATTCAAATGTCTGTTCAGTTGGTGTCTCGGGCCCAAGAAGCCCCCTGCTAAATTTGCTTTGACTGTAGGGGCCGTTTGAAGCTGACATCTGCCCCACTTCCTTTTTCCCGTGGAGAGAGATTTATGGCTCTCCCATTCCATCCCAGGCCTCTTTTATGCATCTCAGTAGTCTCCATATGAGCAAAGTGGAAAATTAAGCTCTCTGGGGAAAAATGAAGTCTCAGCCTCTGAACTTCTGGCACAATCTGTATTGGCACTTCAGGGTTTTGGAATGTAATCACATAGGCCACAATCCCAGGGTGTTTGTGTGCACAAAAGGATTGATGCATGCCATTGGAATGGCTTTAGCTACAGTTTTTAGGGGAGGAGGCTCTCATCCCAGAAAAGCACTCACCCCATCACTAACGTTCTGGATCTCAAATTCTGTAGTTCTCAAAGTCTGCCTTTACATAAGCATGCAATATAAGAAACACACACAAATGAGTGAATTCTAGCAGTTGAGTGTTATGGAATACAGCAGAGGTCTCCAAACTACAGCCTGGAAAAGGGGCACATTCAGCCCACCACAAGATTTTATCCAGCCCGCCGCAACTTAAAATATTTTGACATTTTTACTCATTATATATAACTTCTCAGTTTTAAGTATGGCATTGTTTCTTGGTAAATGTCACATTTCTCTTTTGTTCTGAATTGTATCATGCTGATAATAAAAATGATCCAAGCAAAAATGTTTCATTAATTTACATTTCATTCATCTATATATATAAAAACGGACGTGTGTGTGTGTGTGTATGTATGTTCCTTATACACGTCTCCGTCCCTTGACCCACGGCCACGAAACTTGGCACACACGTACCTTGCAGCCTGGAAGGAATCACTGCGGGGGTCAGACCCCCCTACACCCCCCGGTTTTCGGGGAGGGGGCCCGGATCATCGGGAACCAAGGGGATTGCATGGGGCTACAGGTCTGCTGCCACCCTGTGGTCACAGACGATTCTGCAGCTTATATGGGAGGGCTGCTGCACCAGAACAGAAAGCGAAACTAAATGCTTTGCCTGCGTTGCCTGACTGGCCCAGGGTGGAAAGAGCAGGATCCAGGGAGTTCCAGCACCCAGTCGGATCTGAGAGGAGCCTATGTCCAGGGAGCTAACTGGCCACCTCTGCCTGTTTCTCATACGTCAGGGCTGTCCTGCTACACGACCTGCACACAGTAAGTGGGACCTTCAGATTGCTCTCTTCGTTGACTGTGTCCCTGTTTCCTCATTCATTTCACAGTGATAGTGTGTGTTTGGGGTTCCAGGTCATCAATACTGTTTTATTTCAGGGACGAGTTCTATATGTCTAGATATGGATCTCACTATGTCATGCTGTTGAGGGAGGTTTGCAGATTTGTGTGTATGTTCCACCATTACTCTGGAACGCCTGGAACGCTGTGCACCACACGTGGTGCACTTATTCCTTACGATCTGGACAGATATACTGTGGGGGTAGGGCCCCCCTTACGCCCCCAGAGGTGGGGGTGCACTGCAGAACAAACGCATTCCTCCTCCTAATAGAGCCTGGGGATAATGTCTGCCCCCGGGCAACGCCGGGTCACAAAAAGCTAGTTCATTTATAAAACTGATTTTTTTTCCCAGCCTGCAAAAATCTGGAAAATATATCATGTGGCCCTGAAAACTCTGGGGACCCCTGGAATAGAATATGCCACAAGAAATGTGCAGTGTCATTGGTGAGGGCTTCAGACATATGCAAAATAATCAGAGGTTTTTATGGGCAAAGCGATAGCTTCGGGTAAAATTACATGTTATATTTTTTTATTGTAACTTCCATATAATTGCAATGTAATTACATCCGCTGGCCTATGAAGTGTATTTAACCCATGTAGTTAACCCTCCAGTTAGAGACTTATGAACTAGATACACATTTACTAAAGTTCTATTGTTTTTGGAAATAAACTGTCGTAATGTGCTCCATTATGAAGTCAAGTGCGCACTATTTAATAAATGAAATTAGCCTCCCAGATATATGAACTAATTTTAATTACAATAAAAAGAGCATAACCTACCCTGTAGTTACATTGTAATTACAGTGCCTGCCATTACATCACAATTATGCGTAACTTGGAAAACATGCAATTCAACTGCATTCATCCAAATGGCCACAGTATCTGGATGACCAAAGAGGCAGATAGAATTTCACTGACGATGTGCGACATGAAAAATATGCAACCATAGCAGAGAAAAGTTGGTTGTATTAATTCAGGTAGGGTTTGAGATTTAAGAGAAGCCATCATGTGACTGGTGTTCTCAATGCACAATGGTCCACATGGGACTTCAGCATGTAAACTCCTGGCTTTGTGTCTCTGTGGGGTGGACCACATAAGGCTGCAAATAGAAGACAAACATGGAAGCTGCTTCCCATACAGTAATAGTCTTCAGTCTTGGTGTCATGACCCCAGTGGGGTTGCAAAGCCTCAGTTGTGGGTCACGGTAACTTATGGGAATGAAAAAGGCTGAAGACCACTGGACTAAAGCATCATCAAGTAAAGGATAAGGCAGTGGTTCCCAAACTGTGGGTCAGGCCCACCAGTGGGTCGTGAGCCAATTTCAGGTGGGTAGCCAAGCACTTAGAGAGACCATATTGAAAATATGGGAAGATAAGATGCTGGAAAGGGGGGAGGTTGTTTGGTTGTTTTGCTTGTGTCAAGGTTGTAAATTGGCTTTTCCCCCCTTTTTGATTCACTTTGCTATTGGAGTGGCTGAGACATAAACCCAACTTACTCTCAGGAAAGCAGCAGGCTCTGGCTCAGGCATCACAATGACGGTACTTATGGCAATGACATCACTTCTGGTGGGTCCCGGATAGATTGTCATTCTAAAAAGTGGGTTCCCAGTGCTAAAAAGTTTGAGAACCATTGAGATAAGCAGCGATGGGATCTACAAACGACTTGGGGGAATGGAGGGCGGGACTTAGACGGGACTACCGTTTGATTGGCAGCCCATCCGTGCACTTCCGCTTTCGTTCCGCTCACCCCGCAGCCGACCCTGGCCTCGGAGGGGGCACCTGCTCATCCGGGAGGGAAGGGTGGGGGCCACGCCCCGGGCGAGCAGGCACCCCCTCCAAGGCCAGGGACGACCGCGGGGCGAGCAGAACGAAAGCGGAAGTGCATGGATGGGCTGCCAATCAAACAGTAGTCCCGCCTAAGGCCTGCCCTCTGTTCCCCCAGGTCGTTTGTAGATCCCATTGCTGGAGATAAGGCATCTTGTGTACCCTTCAGGTATCAGGAGACTGTCTCCCAGTCCTGCTTAGGTTCTTAGCAATTGTGCTGCAATAGCTTTCACTAGTGCCTGACTTCATGGTAATGTTTTCGGCTCTCTCTAAGAATATTCAGAGCTCAATCCTAAACTGGAGTTAGTCCGGAATAAACTAAGCCAGCAAAGTTTGGCCAGCACAAAAGCCACCATAAAGTGTATTTGGACTACTCTTGGAGTCAGGGAGGATGGCGCACGTCTGTGTGCTGGCCTCTGAGAGCGGTCCAAACATACTTTAGGGTGTCCCTTAAGCTGGTCAAACTTTGCTGGTTTAGTTTATGCCAGCCTAACTCGTTTTAGGATTGTGCCCTGTGTTACACAGTGCTGGGAGAGTATAATGTGGGTGGACAGTGGATGCTGATGGGGACAGGGAGTGGATAGATAGGGTCTGGGATAGGGGCAGGAGTGATGATGGGTCCCCAGTCTTATACCTTATTCATTCATTTTCATTCATTCTTTCATTCATTCATTGGAGCCCTGGTATGAAAAAGGTTGAAGATCACTGCCTTACAGGCTCCAGCATGGCTAAACTTCTAGAAACCTGTTGGTTCTCCCCCTCCCAGTCAGGCTGCAAGGAGTCCCTGTCCTGAGCCATGTTCGGAGTCATTGCTTAATGTTATAGAGTGGCCTGGTCTGAGCCAAAGTAGCACCTGAAGTGGCACACAAATTCCATTCCACTACCCCCTCTTCCTCCTTGCCCACCTTAGCATCTAGGTGAGCAAAGAGACAGGGGCAAGGGGAGGCATGCACTGTGGACTACCAATCGATCAATATTAGTTATATATCGCTTTGAACACAAAGTTCACAAAGCGGTTTACAGGCAAATAGTAATAATAAAGTTGAATGGCTCCCTGCTCACAATCCAAAAAAAATGCAGAACACCACCAGCAAGCAGCCACTAGAAAAGACACTGTGCAGGGGTGAAGAGAGACAATTACTTTTATTTCTCTGCTAAATATAAGAGGAACACGACTTAAAAAAAGTGACTCTTGCCCAGTTAGCAGGGGTTAATGGCAATCCCAATCTTGCTCCTATCCCCACAATCTTATTGAACACTAGTGCCTCCTCCTTACTCCGTGCCATCCTGTTTGAAATAATCGATTGGATGCTAAAGATGAGGTTTCTGCATATCCCTAGATTTGTGCCAAAAAAAAGGAGAGGAGAGGAGAAGAGAAGAAATGGAAAAATCTTCTACATTCAAGTTTGGGATTATACCTCCAAGTTAGGTACAATAACTTGTGTATGGATTTGAGAGTCCGATCCTAATCTTTTGAGACGTGGAGCGGAAGCTTGATTTCAAATGAACTACTTGTGTGTTTAATTTTTTTTTCTTTCGGGATGCAAGTGAAACTTCTTATCACCTCTAAACAGACTCTTTTTCCTGAAGTAGTTGATGAGACATACAGCTGACATATTCAGATTTTTTTTACTCTCACTTTCCATTAAAAATTCTCAAGGTGGCTTATAAAAAAAAAGAGAGCTAATTAAGACAAAATAACAATTAAAAATATCTACAATAGCTAAATTGGATAGAAGTCCAAAAGATCAAAAATTGTGTAAAATTCAGTCAGAAACAGCCAATAAACAGCCCCAAAATCGTACAAACCTGTTTAAACATATGAATTTTCCTGATAGTCTAAGGCCAAAAGAAAAGGGGCCTGGCAGCCTTCCAGTGATACAGTGGCGTTTCTACAGGGAGGGCAAAGCTCTAAGTTTTGCAAGAAGTCTTACCCTGTCATGTAAATCCCTCCTCTCCCTTGCTGCTGTAGCCAGTAAGCAATGCCAAAATGTTGCTTTTCCCTGTGAGGATTGGCTACAACGGTGCAGGAGAGGAGTGATTTCCACTGCAAGGTGAGGCTTCTTGCAAAACTTAGAGCTTTGCCCTCCCTGTAGAAACGCCTCTGCAGTGATAGTGTTCCACGGCTGATGGAATGTTGGAGACTATTTAATCAGGCCCAGGAACACTTGTTGCTAGTTCTGCTTTCTGTTTCTCTCTGTGTGTGTTGCTGCTGCTGGGCTTGCAGAAGTTGTTTGCAGAACTTGCTGGAGCTGCTATTTGAAAAGCTTTATTGTATCTGTTATTTGTTTGCTGTTCTTTGCTGCAAGAAGCCTACTTCTGGAAATATAGAAGTTCTTGCTACACTAATTGTCTGAGTGATTCCTTACTGGAGTTCTGCAACCTTGGGACCTTCCTAAGCCTCATAGCTATACATTGCTGTGCATTTTCATCAGGGTGGAACTGATTTGGCAGTTTTCCTCTATGGTAGGGGACAATTTTGAGAGAGAGAGAGGGGGGGGAGGGAGGGAGGGAGGGGGGAGATTTTCTTTACATATATTGATGGTTACTATGGAGCTAATTTCTCAGCCATTTTGACGCATTTGTCCCATTTTTAGACATTCCTCAAACCTTATTCTGACTTCTGAAAACTCCTACAGCAGTGGTTCTCAAACATTTTAGCACTGGGACCCACTTTGTAGAAAATCAGTTGTCTGGGACCCACCAGAAGTGATGTCATGGCCAGACATTGTGATGCCATGGTCACTGTGATGCCAGAGCCTGCTGCTTTCCTGAGAATGCAATAACTTGGGTTATTTCTCAGCCATTTTCCCATCTTTTCCCTATCCCATCTTTCGCTCTAGGTGCTTTGTGGCCCACCTGAAATTGGTTTGTGACTGGTGGGTGACTGCTCTACAAAATTGGCTTCTCTAGCATAGAAATGCACTACCACAGCAAGGCTTGCTTGAAGATTATAACATCTTGTCAGGGGCTGTATGGGATAAAGTATTTGCTGAGATACCATGAGCAGGGGGCTGCAGTTGTCCATGGTACCGCTAAAGAAAAAATGCCACATACCCGCACTTGATTTAAATTAAAGAAGAACTTGTGCGCAGGCCTTTTAATGACAACATAACATTTGTTTCCAAGGGAAGATGATACAAAGGTTCTCAGTAAATAAAACTGCAACTTCTATGAAAACAAATGTGAGTACAGTAATTACACAGAGAGAATTTCTCCCTCTTTTCCTCTCCCAGCAGTGGCACATAATTTGTCTTTGGCTAGTTCCCGTGCAGATCGATGAACAATTGGAGGGAATTAATGCAGGTACGCGTTTGCAGCTCAATACCTGTAAAATTATAAAAGACATCTTAATCATGCTGCACTGGATTGCTTGAAGACTGGCAGCTTCCTTTTTTTAATAATCATGAGATGACCTTAACAGTTCTGAATTAAGGTTGACTTGTAGTTCCTCGTGAATCTCGTGTCTTATGTACTATATAAAGATGTCAAACAAACACATAACACATATCACTATAAGGGTGAGCAAATCTGTGTAAAACTGATCTTTGCAAGCCTACCAATGTAATGGAAGTACTGGCAAAATTTTTGTATCTATTCATACATACATACATACATACATACATACATACATACATACATACAT
>JAJKFI010034716.1:0-10897 GCA_029204185.1 Lerista edwardsae | reverse complement strand
CCTGGACTCAGGGTTGCTATGGAAGGTTGATCAACCGCTCCCCCATTGTCTTCCCGAAGGTTCCATTGAAAGCTAATTTACAATTGGACAGGAGTTGTAGCCTGATGGCTGAACCTCTGATACAGCCTGAAACTAAGCCGGAGATTCTGTGGTCTATTTTTGAATGGGAGACAGAATGCCAGGCTGGGACAAGCTGCAGTACCTGTTGTGGCAGAACAGAGTCACCGTTGAGCTGATTAGCTAGGGTGGGAATGCATGAGAAGGCCAGCTGGCCTCCGTTAAAGCCTCCATTTGCCCGAAGATAAGATCCGAAGGTTGCCAGTTCAAGAACACCGGAAGTCTCCCTGAGCGGCAGACCTTGAGAGTTGCGACTGATAAGAGCTGTCTCCAGCTGCCTGTGAGAGAGGAGTTGTGCTGGGCCAGCTGTTTCTTTGGTGGGAGCAGAGAAGCCGTCTATCAGCCAGCAGGAAGGCAATTGTGTGGCCAGAAAGAAGGACTAAACCATGAAAGTTCCATCTGCATGTTGTTGTAGTTCTTGAAAGATAGCACTTCTTTGTAATTTGTTAAAACCCCTTGCGAGTTTAGAGAAATAAAGCCTGCCTATGTAAACCACCTTGAATTAAAGCCAGAGGAGCAATCTTAACGGCCAAAGAAAGGTGGTATATAAATACTACTACTACTACTAAGCTGGCAAAAGAATGGAGTACAATCTTGAGGATCTGTCCAGGCTTGATTTACAACTGCCTGCTGAAGCTCGACGGCACACAGCCAGAGGAGAGAACTGCACTATGAAGGCTGTATCTGGGACTGAGGAGTTGGTGAAGCACAGAATACTGTATATTCGTAAAAAAAAATATTAAAAAAGATAGTTTAGACTAGCTTGCCCATGTAAGCCATCTTGGGCATTTGCTTCAGCTTGGGAAAGGCAGGGTGTAAATTCTTCACACTGTGGTTCTCCCCTCTGGCTGCATGCTGTTGAGCTTTAGCAGGTAATTGCAAGTGCAGCCTAGACAGACCCTCAAAATCGTACTTTGTTCTTTTACCGGCTGCCCTTCTCCCACATTCCCACACTGGCTCATCAGCTCCACAGTGACTCTGTTCTGCCACAACAGGTACTGCAGCTTTCACAGCCTGGCATTCCATCTCCCATCCAAAAACAAGACCATGGATTCTCCTGCTTCGCTTCAGCCAGTACCCACAGCTCAAACGTCAGTTCACACCTTCTCCCCTCCTTTTGTCCTCACCAACCCTGTGAAGTAGGTGAAGCTGACAGAATGACTGGCGCAAGGTCACCTAGGAAACTTTTGTGTCTAAGCGGAGACTAGAAGCTGGATCGTCCAGGTCTTCAATCCAACTCTCAACTACTGCTGGCTCTAGATTTGGGTTGCACAAGTGGAGAACACTCTGTCCAGTGGTGTCATCTAAATGATTTAAGAACAGGTACTCACTTTTGATTGGCACGTGTCGGGACCCGCCCACCGGAAGTGACGTCATAAGCCAGAA
Source organism: Lerista edwardsae (assembly GCA_029204185.1). Taxonomy (NCBI): domain Eukaryota; kingdom Metazoa; phylum Chordata; class Lepidosauria; order Squamata; family Scincidae; genus Lerista; species Lerista edwardsae. Next base: position 9,394 of record JAJKFI010034716.1, on the reverse strand, counting down.
GTGAGGTCGTGGCAGGAAGTGACATGAAAAAAGCCCTTTTTGAGGCCTCAGACAATTTTAAACTGACCCAACAGTTGCAACAGTATTCCACAGCACCCCCAGAACATGTTAAAGAGGCCTGGCATCATGTTAAAGTGACCCAACAGTTCCAAAACCCCAGTGCAGCTCATTTTTCAGTGGCAAGGCAAGGCAAGGCTCCGCTCGCTGCCTGCCTGGCTCTGAGAACATGCAGGCAACTCCAACATGCAGGAAATTCAGACGTTGCAGAGGGCGGAGTCGATGAGTGGGCGGGCGAATGGGCGGGGCCAGCCATAATCCTAGAAACCGGTACTCGTGTACCCCCTGCATGACATCACTGTCTCTGTCCCACAACCTCTTTCTCAGGTTAACCCATCAGCTGGGGCTCCATCTTGGGGAGAGAGTGCATGCTACCCTTAAAAATTGACACTGATTCTGAAATAACAGATGCCATCCTAAATTCTGATTGGGTTGATCCATTAAGGAAACAAGACAAATCGTGAATCGTGTTTTTCTTGGGATAAGTTTCTTTTTCAGCCTGAGCAAAACCTAACAGCGTTTGTAATATAAATACAGGCTGGTCTTCCCGTATCCTGAGCCTGACAAGAAGCAAAAAAGAATTATCTGTTTGATCAACAAAGCCTTTTCTTGTGTTATCGCCAATCCAAATAAGAGGGATAATTTGGACAAATGTTTTGAGTGCTTTTCCAAACGGAACATCTGAAGCCCTGGCTTCCAAGCCTCTCTGTGCCGCACCCTTTCCCTGCCACTCTGCAAAGTAACAGCATGCCGGAGAGAAATACTGGAGCATGTTTGTGTTTTGTCTCTCGAAACATATTTACTGAGGTCCATTTTCAAACTTGGGCAGATGGAATGCTTCAGGGGAAATTCTTGAGAGAAGGCACTTTAACAGGCGATTAAGCCAACTAATTCCCATTGTTCCATTCCCATTGTTCCATTCCATTCCCATTAAACTTGTGAGAGCAAAGGCTCCTTTTTGGTGCCCTTATCACTGAAAGGTGAGCCTGATAGTATTTTGAAAAAAAATACAGTCTTTTTGCTGGATATGCATGTTTTGTTACATCTATTGTTGTTCAGTTGCCAAGTCCCGTCCGAATCTCCGCGACCCCCTGGACCACAGAGGCCAAGCCTCTCTGTCTTCCACTAGCTTCTGGAGTTTGCCCAATTTCATGTTCATTGTGTCGGTGACACTGTCTAACCATCTCATCCTCTGCCGCCCCCTTCTCCTTTTGCCTTCAATCTTTCCCAGCAGGAGGGAGCTCATGATGTGGCCAAAGTATTGGAGCTTCAGCTTCAGGATTTGTCCTTCCAGGGAGCAATTGGGCTTGACTTCCTGTAGGATTGACCGATTGGATCTCCTTGCAGTCCAGGGGACTCTCAAGAGTCTTCTCCAAAACCATAATTCAAAAGCACCTATTCTTCGGCGCTCTGCCTTTCTTATGGTCCAGCTCTCACAGCCATACATGGCTACTGGGAAAACCATCGCTTTGACTATGCGAACCTTGGTTGGCAGGGTGATGTCTCGGCTTTCTATGAAGTTGTCTAGGTTTGCCATAGCTTTCCTCCCAAGAAGCAAATGTCTTTTAATTTCATGGCTGCAATCTTTCATGGCTGTGGTGATCTTGGAGCCCAGGAAAATAAAGTCTGTCACTGCTTCCATTTCTTCCCCTTCTATTTGCCAGGAAGTGAGGGGGGTGGTTGCCAAGATCTTATATTAGCAGATCCCTATTCAGGCCAGGGTCTGGTTTCAAGAGTGTGATGAAACAGCTCTGTTGCATTGGCCTATTGTTTGTTAAAGTGCAATTTCTGAGGGCCTGGTCTAAAAAGGATGTCCCAGCTGGGGGGAGGGAGAGCGCGTCTGCCAGAGGTGTCCCAGCTAAGGATCCTGGGACTGGCGGAGGCTCTCTCCCTCTCTCCTGTGGGCTTTGCTGCTGGAGGGTTGCAGGGAGAGCCGTTCTGTGGGGAGCCAGAGTGGATGGCTGCTGGGAGAAGCCCAGAGAGAGGATTTAGAGCCAGGACCCCAGAATTAGCGAGCATGCATTAGGTTTTGATTTGTTTTAATCTGTGTTTTCCCAGGCCGTGAAATTACAAGCCTTTTCCTCTCAGGGCAATCTGGGGCTGGGCCATGCCTGTGTACGTTGTGCCAGGCCAGCTCTACCTACCAGCTTATTGCCCCGAGAAGCAGTTTAACTCAGCGGCATCATGCAGCCGGAACGCTGGGCGGGAGGAACGGGTGAGCGGCAGCCCGCCCGTTGCATACCGCTCCATTTCGCCATCTTCCCTGCCCCCACGGGGGCGGGGAATATGGCGAAACGGAGTGATACGCAAACAGGCGGGCTGCCGCTCACCCGTTCCTCCCGCCCAGCGTTCCGGCTGAATGACGCCGCTGAGTTAAACTGTTTTATACTGTTCACCTATTGTTATTTCTGGCACCCCAACCTCTTTTTACCTTTGACAACCTTTTAATAAAAGCCCTTCTTGCCTTGTCCCGGCTCACAGTGATTCATTAGCCTCCTCACTCGTCAAGAGTGAGTAGAGAGACCCTTGAGGTAATAACCTCGACTAGGAGTCGAGTTGAGCCCAGGAAACTCCTCAGAGAGGAGATTCCGGTTGGACATCAGGAAGAAATTCTTGACGATAAGGGCGGTTTGGCAGTGGAACAGGTTGCCACTGGAGGGAGGTGGTGGATTCTCCCTCACTGGAGACCTTCAAGCAGAGGCTGCTGGAAATGTTCTAGGAAAACGATGGCAGACCTTTTGGGTTTGCCATGTCAACAATGCCTAACTTGACTCTGCTGGTGTGACACTCCCCACCCCCAACAAAAGAGAAACATTTATTTATGTATTTATTTATTTATTTATTTATTCTTTAAAAATACAGGCCAATCATTTGTGGGGTATGCATTATATAAAGAAACATCAAATCATTACATAAACAAACTCAGTTGTTGTGGAGTGTTGGCAAATGCCAGTGTGTCACCCAAAACGTTGTGGAAGGTCACCTTTGACGCACGTGTCATAGGTCCGCCATCACTGTTTGATGAGATCATGCACACAGAAACACAGAAGTGTGCCTAGGTACCTGCACGTAACGTACTGCTTTGCACAGTGCTTTGCGCCTTCGGCATATGCAAAGCGTTTGGCTAACCCTCTTACAGGTCTGGGAGAAAACCTTGCTCCGGAGAGAGGTAAGGGCATTGGGCGAAGGAAATCTGCAAAGCCCTTCTGTGCTCTGTTGCTCGAGTGAAGACCAAGCTGCCCCTCCGACTGGCCGTCGCCGGCTTGCCTGCTTGCTGCCTGTCTGGTCTCTGCGTAGTCAGCCCTGATACAACATTTCTGTGGATTTCATCCTACTCTACGAAAAACTCCCAAACAAAACACAGAAACTGTGAAGTGATAAAAGATATAAATAAATGCGGGCTGTTGGGGGAGGGGGCTGCCAAGCAAATCTGCCCTTTGCAATCCTGCCCTGCTCTCTGGAGACGCAAAACCTGCTGGTTCTGGATGGGCTCCATTAACTGTTGCCAACAGATTTTTCTCTGATGAATCTTCAAGTGCTTGAGTCAGGCTGGGCAGGCAACGCGTCCATCTGTAGCATCCCTGATGGATTGAGTGAGACTTGGAAGCCATTCACAGCCCCAGAACAGGAAATTCAGGGGATTAGGCAGGGAAGGAAAAAAGAAGAAGAAACCCTTAGAAAAATATGCTGATTTCTTATTTCCTTTTCTCCCCTGAACACAGACTGCCGCATTTCTGCAATTCTCGTCGCAAACAGAGCAAAGGCCCCATCAGAAGGCACAGCAGACGAGCTGCACAGGGGGACATTTGTAAAGCGAGCGCACGTGCGGGGATTTTCACCGACCAAATATTCCTCGATGTCGGAAGGGAAGTTGTGCGACGGAAAAGGCGTTCATGCTGCTTTGAATAGACACCCCCCAAATGTCAGGCATGCTGGACCGGGGAGGCTGTAGCAGCAGGCTCTAGTTATCCGTCTGTCTAATCGGAGGCATATCGCTGGCGTACGAATCTGACAATGGCACCTTTTGGGGGGTATAATGATGCTTTCCCACGGTTCTCACTTGATTGCAATAAAGATATAAGATGCTCAATGCTCATAAATCTGCATCTGGATTGTTTCCATGCTATTCACAAATTAGAACAAAACTCATGGATGCTGGAAAGTTTTCATAAGAGCTTTGAATAAAGTGTAATAATCTGATCTTTGTTTGTTTTCTTTTTCTTCTTCATATATATGCCTAATTGCTCCTTATTGTATAAAAGTGCATGATTTGGGTGGAATTGGTAAACCAGCAATAGATATTTGCTGTTGGAAAAGTCCATTGTGGGCTACAGGCCATGGTGGGTTGTGCAACCTCCTTGTACGAGTAGTAGGCTACTTCAATATGTCAGGTGCGAGCGAGTGGCAACAGGAAGCCGGCATCTTGTTGTTTCATGTCCTCCCTCAGGCATCTAGTGGGCAACTGTGAGACGCAGGAAGCTGGACTAGATGGGCCTTTGGCCTGATCCAGCGAGGCACTTCTTATGTTCTTGGGATAGCAAATTCTGTTTTATTTACCTCATATTTTCCTCAGAAGTTTACCTCAGCCATTTACCTCAGAATGCCAGACACAAGGGAGTGGCAACAGGTTGCAGGCGTCTTGTTGTCTTGTGTGGTCCCTGAAGGAACCTGGTGGGCCAATTTGAGATACAGGAAGCTGGACGAGATGGGCCTTTGGCCTGATAAAGTAGGGATGGTCGGATGTTCTTAACCCAGTAGGAGAGGACATGAAAAAACCCATCAGCCTTCCTTCAATTCCCCCCTTTGCTGATGCTCCCACCACCATTCATGGGCAACGAACCAGGAGTCTCCTATGCCATAGACTCCTAGGCTCCCTGTGAGAGCAGAAAGACCTGCTCAGTGGTGTCATCTAAATGATTTAAGAACAGGTACTCACTTTTGATTGGCACGTGTCGGGACCCGCCCACCGGAAGTGACATCATAAGCCAGAAGTGATGTCGTGGCAGGAAGTGACATGAAAAAAGCCCTTTTTGAGGCCTCAGATGATTTTAAACTGACCCAACAGTTGCAACAGTATTCCACAGCACCCCCAGAACATGTGAAGGAGGCCTGGCATCATGTTAAAACCCCAGAGCAACTCATTTTTCAGTGGCAAGGAAAGGAAAGGCTCCGCTCGCTGCCTGCCTGCCTGGCTGGCTGGCTCTGAGAACATGCAGGCAACTCAAACATGCAGGAAATTCAAACGTTGCAGAGGGCGGAGTCGATGAGTGGGCGGGCGAATGGGCGGGGCCAGCTGTAATCCTAGAAACTGGTACTCGCGTACCCCCGCGTACCCCCGCGTACCCCCTGCATGACATCACTGGACCTGCTTATCAACTGTCTGTCTCCATAGATATTTCTGTGTGCCTGAACAGCACTATACAACCCCAAAAGAAGTCCGTAGACCAGGCAGATGTCTGCCAGTTCCAGGGAGCCCTATCACAGTGGATGGGAGGACCTCCAAGCTAAGACCGGCCATTCCCAGGCGCCTGCAGTGCACCCGCTCCAGCCTCCCTCCACTTGGCTCCTCCATTAGGGCATGCTAAAGAAGCCTAATGTAAATGTTCACAGTCACATAAAGCACAATAACGAGCGATCAACAGCCGTTACAGCCGATTGCCTCCTGTCAGGAGATGGGCATGTAATTTATTCCCCTTAGCAAAGAAAACAAGAAAAGCAACAATATTCATAGAAGCACCACAAGCTGAGGCCCCTTTGGAGAAAGTGAAAGGCAGGCGACTGGTCTGCTCCTCTAGCTATCCTGTGAGGACAGGTGCCAGGTGCTCAAGGTGTTCAGAAGGGCCTCATTCTTGGCAGGCTGACTGGTGGGCTGGTTTTCTCACGGTTGCTCACGGTGGAGCTCTGGGGGTGAAATTTGAGCCATGCATTTGTTCCCGGTGCTCAGTGAACATGTGAAGGGAGATCTGGGACCGAATGCACCCATTCACCCACACCAAGGCATTTAATTGGAATGTGAAGTTCTGCATAGGTTCGGTGCACATACAAGCCATGTCTAGATTCTAGATTAGATTACTGCAGTACACTCTATGTTGGGCTGCCTTTGAGACTGTCCAGAACTGCAATTAGTGCAGAATGTGGCTGCCGGTGTGCTTGCTGGAACTCACAGGTTTAACAACAACAACAACAACAACAACAACAACAACAAAGTATTTATATACCACCTTTCTAGGTCATTAGATTGCTCTTTTGACTTTATTATTCAAGGTGGTTTACATAGGCAGGCATTTCTAAACCCAAAGGGTTTTTACAATCACAAATAGTTCTAATCTTACAAGAACTGCTACATTCATACAACCCCTGCTTACTGGGCAAGAGGCACTTTTTCAAGTGGTGTTCTCTAATATTTAACAGGGGGAGAGCAATTGTCCCTCTTCACCCCAGCACAGTGTCTTTCTCATGGCTGTTGCTGGTGGTGTTCTCCATTCTTTTAGATTGTGAGCCCTTTTGGGACAGGGAGCCATTTAACTTTAATGTTATTATTTGCCTGTAAACCGCTTTGTGAACTTTATGTTGAAAAGCGGTATATAAATACTAGTGATTGATTGATTGATTGATTGATTGATTGATTCAGATGATTCTTTCAAGTCCAACCTTCCTTTCTAGCCGCACGACCGCCTCCCTGCTGGCTGATAAACGGCCTCTTGCGCTCACCAAGAACAGCTGGTCCGACATAACTCCCCTCTCACAGGCAGCCAGACAACAGCTCAAATCTCGAGCCGCATTCTTGAGGTCTGCTGCTCACGGAAACTTCCAGTGTTCTCAAACAGGCAACCTTCGGATCTTATCTTATCTTCGGGCACGACGGCGGCTTTTACCCTCTCGGCTAGACGTCCTTGATGTTTAACAAGCTCAAGCCATGGCTGCTGTGGCTATGCTGGCTAATGTTCATTTTCGGGCCCCATTTTACAGTGCTAGCTTAAAGTCCTTTTGCAGCTTGGGACCAGGGTACTTGAGGGACTGTCTCCTTCCTTATAATCGTGCACATCCTCTCAGATCATCAGAGAGGGCCTTCTGACTGTGTTGACACTGACAGTGCAACCTATACCCCCCTTGGGCCAGCGCAACACTCTTGCACCGGCCGAACGCTGTCACAAAAGTGCCATAAAGTGCATCTGCATTAGCGCTATGGTGCTGGACCAGCGCAAGCAGCAGTGCCGGTGCTCAGGTGCCACCACAACCATCAGCAGCACCAGCCTTGCGCCAGTCGAGCGTCGGTGGTGCTTGGTCGGCGCAGGGCCTCCATGAGGGCGTTCCAGAGGAATGCCAGGGGCGTAACTGGGTGGCACAGTGGGTGGAGATGAGGGTTGTGACGCAGGACATCCATAGTGCCAAATCCTAAACCCTGTCCCCAGCCAGGGCGGCCCCGATTCAGGCCATACCTGCCCACGTTCCTGCTGCAAGACAGCAGCCGCAGATCCGAGCAGGCCCATAGGGGTGACTGGGGCTTACACTTGTGCAAGGGGAAAGCCTCCCCTTGTCCTGCACATGGCTGCCGCTGCCTCCTAATGGGCTTTAGGATACGGCCCTGCTATGTCGGCCTCAGTATAGGATTGCGCTCTGAAAATGGTGAGGGAGTGGCTGTGAGAAATAGGGCCTTCTCAGTGGTGGTGCCTTGTTTGGGAGATCTTTCATTGGGGCGTTTTTATTTAAGAAAGTGTTTGACTATTAACATCATGAGCTGGCATTTTTTAAATGAAAAGCAATTTTAGCCTACAGTGGAGTCCCGAGAAGGGGGGGCAGGGCGGGGCATTATGTTTTGCATGACTTCGCAACTCGTCGCTTTTGGGGCCAGAGCAATGTAGAGGGGATGCCTCTGTGTTAATTTCATCCCTCATAATGGTCCCAAGTGTATGTGGGGGGCGTTGTGCATATGGTGAGTTACATGCAAAATGTAGCACTCTGCCCCACCTCTTGGGACCCCACTGTTAGCCTATGTCAGGGGTCTCCAAACGTTTTGGCACAAGGGCCACATCATATATAGGGGCATTTAAATGGTGACTCTAGTATCCATAGGGGGAGGTTTGGAACAGAACCCACTGCAAATACGGAGGTTGCACTGAATTTGTCAGCATGTGACAAATGTGACACAGCATGTTGCTGTGGGCCAGATAAAAATAGTCTGGAGGGCCACGTTTGGAGACCCCTGGCCTATATTTATTATTTCATTATTTATTTAATTTTTATCCCGCCTTTCAGCCCCCTGGGCACCCAAGGCGGCTTACAACATTAAAACCAGCACTTTAAAAACCACAAGTATAGCAATTAAAACGATGTTAAAAACAATATTACAACAATTAAAAATTTAAAACAAGCAAGCCCCGTGGATCCTTTAAAATATAAGATGAAAAATGTAAAATGCCAGCCAGCCTGTCAACAATTGAAGGCTTGTTTAAATAAAAAAGACTTCAGCCCCCCCCCCCCGAAATATTGCCAAAGAGGGAGCAGTTCTCAGTTCTAAGGCGAGGGTATTCCAAAGTTGGGGGGCACCACCGAAAAGGCCCTCTTCCTGGCCGCCATCCCTCTCACCTCTCCTGGTGGCGGCACCGTCAAGAGGGCCCCCACGATGATCTCAGAGCACAGGTAGGATTGTATAGAAGGAGGCGGTCCCTCAAATACCCCGGACCCGAGCCATAAAGGGCTTTAAAGGTCAAAACTAGCACTTTGAATCAGGCCCAGAAAGGAACCAGCAGCCAGTGTAGCCGCTGAAGCAACGGCCCAACAGAGTCGAACCGACGCGCCCCAGCAACCACACGAGTAGCCGCGTTCTGCACTAGTTGCAATTTCCGGACCGTCTTCAGAGGCAGCCCCACGTAGAGCGCATTGAAGTAATCTAATCTGGATGTCGCTAGGGCGTGGGTCACCGTGGCCAGGTCTGTGCAGCTCAGGTATGGTCGCAGCTGGCGAATCAGCCGAATATGATCCATTGGGGTCTGGTTTGCGTCATTCTTTTAATTGTCTATGTTCTAACATTTTAGTGTTGCTTTAGGGTGCAATCCTGGTGTTAGGCCGACCCACTCAGAGTCAGGGAAGATTGCACACATCTGTGTCCCGGCCCCTCTGACTCCGAGAGTGCTCCAGACATACTTTATGGTGTCCCTTGTGCTGGCCAAATTTTGCTGACCTCACTGTGCTGGCCTAACTCCAGGTTAGGAATGCACCCTTAATTGTATAATTTGTGCTTTACCTTGTAAACGGTCTTGAGTGCTCTTAAATGTGAGTGAATGGTGCCTGATAGATAGATAGATAGATAGATAGATAGATAGATAGATAGATAGAT
>JAJKFI010034704.1:0-12248 GCA_029204185.1 Lerista edwardsae | reverse complement strand
CCTGGACTCAGGGTTGCTATGGAAGGTTGATCAACCGCTCCCCCATTGTCTTCCCGAAGGTTCCATTGAAAGCTAATTTACAATTGGACAGGAGTTGTAGCCTGATGGCTGAACCTCTGATACAGCCTGAAACTAAGCCGGAGAGTCTGTGGTCTATTTTTGAATGGGAGACAGAATGCCAGGCTGGGACAAGCTGCAGTACCTGTTGTGGCAGAACAGAGTCACCGTTGAGCTGATTAGCTAGGGTGGGAATGCATGAGAAGGCCAGCTGGCCTCTGTTAAAGCTTCCGCTTGCCCGAAGACAAGATCCAAAGGTTGCCAGTTCAAGAACACCGGAAGTCTCCCTGAGTGGCAGACCTTGAGAAGTGCAACTGATAAGAGCTGTCTCCAGCTGCCTGTGAGAGAGGAGTTGTGCTGGGCCAGCTGTTTCTTTGGTGAGAGCAGAGAAGCCGTCTATCAGCCAGCAGGAAGGCAATTGTGTGGCCAGAAAGAAAGACTAAACCATGAAAGTTCCATCTGTATGTTGTTGTAGTTCTTGAAAGATAGAACTTATTTGTAATTTGTTAAAACCCCTTGCGGGTTTAGAGAAATAAAGCCTGCCTATGTAAACCGCCTTGAATTAAAGCCAGAGGAGCAATCTTAGCGGCCAAAGAAAGGTGGTATATAAATACTACTACTACTACTACTACTAAGCTGGCAAAAGAATGGAGTACAATCTTGAGGATCTGTCCAGGCTTGATTTACAACTGCCTGCTGAAGCTCGACGGCACACAGCCAGAGGAGAGAACTGCACTATGAAGGCTGTATCTGGGACTGAGGAGTTGGTGAAGCACAGAATACTGTATATTCGTAAAAAATATATATTTAAAAAGATAGTTTAGACTAGCTTGCCCATGTAAGCCATCTTGGGCATTTGCTTCAGCTTGGGAAAGGCAGGGTGTAAATTCTTCACACTGTGGTTCTCCCCTCTGGCTGCATGCTGTTGAGCTTTAGCAGGTAATTGCAAGTGCAGCCTAGACAGACCCTCAAAATCGTACTTTGTTCTTTTACCGGCTGCCCTTCTCCCACATTCCCACACTGGCTCATCAGCTCCACAGTGACTCTGTTCTGCCACAACAGGTACTGCAGCTTTCACAGCCTGGCATTCCATCTCCCATCCAAAAACAAGACCACAGCTTCTCCTGCTTCGCTTCAGCCAGTACCCACAGCTCAAACGTCAGTTCACACCTTCTCCCCTCCTTTTGTCCTCACCAACCCTGTGAAGTAGGTGAAGCTGACAGAATGACTGGCGCAAGGTCACCTAGGAAACTTTTGTGCCTAAGCGGAGACTAGAAGCTGGATCGTCCAGGTGTTCAATCCAACTCTCAACTACTGCTGGCTCTAGATTTGGGTTGCACAAGTGGAGAACACTCTGTCCAGTGGCGTCATCTAAATGATTTAAGAACAGGTACTCACTTTTGATTGGCACATGTCGGGACCCGCCCACCAGAAGGGATGTCATAAGCCAGAAGTGAGGTCGTGGCAGGAAGTGACATGAAAAAAGCCCTTTTTGAGGCCTCAGACAATGTTAAACTGACCCAACAGTTGCAACAGTATTCCACAGCACCCCCCAGAACATGTTAAGGAGGCCTGGCATCATGTTAAAGTGACCCAACAGTTCCAAAACCCCAGTGCAGCTCATTTTTCAGTGGCAAGGCAAGGCAAGGCTCCGCTCACTGCCTGCCTGGCTCTGAGAACATGCAGGCAACTCAAACGTGCAGGAAATTCAGACGTTGCAGAGGGCGGAGTCGACGAGTGGGCGGGCGAATGGGCGGGGCCAGCCATAATCCTAGAAACCGGTACTCGCGTACCCCCTGCATGACATCACTGTCTCTGTCCCCCAACCTCTTTCTCAGGTTAACCCATCAGCTGGGGCTCCATCTTGGGGAGAGAGTGCATGCTACCCTTAAAAATTGACATTGATTCTGAAACAACAGATGCCATCCTAAATTCTGATTGGGTTGATCCATTAAGGAAACAAGACAAATCGTGAATCGTGTTTTTCTTGGGATAAGTTTCTTTTTCAGCCTGAGCAAAACCTAACAGCGTTTGTAATATAAATACAGGCTGGTCTTCCCTTATCCTGAGCCTGACAAGAAGCAAAAAAGAATTATCTGTTTGATCAACAAAGCCTTTTCTTGTGATATCGCCAATCCAAATAAGAGGGATAATTTGGACAAATGTTTTGAGTGCTTTTCCAAACGGAACATCTGAAGCCCTGGCTTCCAAGCCTCTCTGTGCCGCACCCTTTCCCTGCCACTCTGCAAAGTAACAGCATGCCGGAGAGAAATACTGGAGCATGTTTGTGTTTTGTCTCTCGAAACATATTTACTGAGGTCCATTTTCAAACTTGGGCAGATGGAATGCTTCAGGGGAAATTCTTGAGAGAAGGCACTTTAACAGGCGATTAAGCCAACTAATTCCCATTGTTCCATTCCCATTGTTCCATTCCATTCCCATTAAACTTGTGAGAGCAAAGGCTCCTTTTGGTGCCCTTATCACTGAAAGGTGAGCCTGATAGTATTTTGAAAAAAAATACAGTCTTTTTGCTGGATATGCATGTTTTGTTACATCTATTGTTGTTCAGTTGCCAAGTCCCGTCCGAATCTCCGCGACCCTCTGTCTTCCACTAGCTTCTGGAGTTTGCCCAATTTCATGTTCATTGTGTCGGTGACACTGTCTAACCATCTCATTTTCTGCCACCCCCTTCTCCTTTTGCCTTCAATGTTTCCCAGCATGAGGGAGCTCATGATGTGGCCAAAGTATTGGAGCTTCAGCTTCAGGATTTGTCCTTCCAAGGATCAATTGGGCTTGACTTCCTGTAGGATTGACGGATTGGATCTCCTTGCAGTCCAGGGGACTCTCAAGAGTCTTCTCCAACACCATAATTCAAAAGCACCTATTCTTCGGCGCTCTGCCTTTCTTATGGTCCAGCTCTCACAGCCATACATGGCTACTGGGAAAACCATCGCTTTGACTATGCGAACCTTGGTTGGCAGGGTGATGTCTCGGCTTTCTATGAAGTTGTCTAGGTTTGCCATAGCTTTCCTCCCAAGAAGCAAATGTCTTTTAATTTCATGGCTGCAATCTTTCATGGCTGTGGTGATCTTGGAGCCCAGGAAAATAAAGTCTGTCACTGCTTCCATTTCTTCCCCTTCTATTTGCCAGGAAGTGAGGGGGGTGGTTGCCAAGATCTTATATTAGCAGATCCCTATTCAGGCCAGGGTCTGGTTTCAAGAGTGTGATGAAACAGCTCTGTTGCATTGGCCTATTGTTCGTTAAAGTGCAATTTCTGAGGGCCTGGTCTAAAAAGGATGTCCCAGCTGGGGGGAGGGAGAGCGCGTCTGCCAGAGGTGTCCCAGCTAAGGATCCTGGGACTGGCGGAGGCTCTCTCCCTCTCTCCTGTGGGCTTTGCTGCTGGAGGGTTGCAGGGAGAGCCGTTCTGTGGGGAGCCAGAGTGGATGGCTGCTGGGAGAAGCCCAGAGAGAGGATTTAGAGCCAGGACCCCAGAATTAGCGAGCATGCATTAGGTTTTGATTTGTTTTAATCTGTGTTTTCCCAGGCCGTGAAATTACAAGCCTTTTCCTCTCAGGGCAATCTGGGGCTGGGCCATGCCTGTGTACGTTGTGCCAGGCCAGCTCTACCTACCAGCTTATTGCCCCGAGAAGCAGTTTAACTCAGCGGCATCATGCAGCCGGAACGCTGGGCGGGAGGAACAGGTGAGCGGCAGCCCGCCCGTTGCATACCGCTCCATTTTGCCATCTTCCCTGCCCCCACGGGGGCGGGGAATATGGCGAAACGGAGTGATACGCAAACAGGCGGGCTGCCGCTCACCCGTTCCTCCCGCCCAGCGTTCCGGCTGAATGACGCCGCTGAGTTAAACTGTTTTATACTGTTCACCTATTGTTATTTCTGGCACCCCAACCTCTTTTTACCTTTGACAACCTTTTAATAAAAGCCCTTCTTGCCTTGTCCCGGCTCACAGTGATTCATTAGCCTCCTCACTCGTCAAGAGTGAGTAGAGAGACCCTTGAGGTAATAACCTCGACTAGGAGTCGAGTTGAGCCCAGGAAACTCCTCAGAGAGGAGATTCCGGTTGGACATCAGGAAGAAATTCTTGACGATAAGGGCGGTTTGGCAGTGGAACAGGTTGCCACTGGAGGGAGGTGGTGGATTCTCCCTCACTGGAGACCTTCAAGCAGAGGCTGCTGGAAATGTTCTAGGAAAACGATGGCAGACCTTTTGGGTTTGCCATGTCAACAATGCCTAACTTGACTCTGCTGGTGTGACACTCCCCACCCCCAACAAAAGAGAAACATTTATTTATTTATGTATTTATTTATTTATTTATTTATTCTTTAAAAATACAGGCCAATCATTTGTGGGGTATGCATTATATAAAGAAACATCAAATCATTACATAAACAAACTCAGTTGTTGTGGAGTGTTGGCAAATGCCAGTGTGTCACCCAAAACGTTGTGGAAGGTCACCTTTGACGCACGTGTCATAGGTCCGCCATCACTGTTTGATGAGATCATGCACACAGAAACACAGAAGTGTGCCTAGGTACCTGCACGTAACGTACTGCTTTGCACAGTGCTTTGCGCCTTCGGCATATGCAAAGCGTTTGGCTAACCCTCTTACAGGTCTGGGAGAAAACCTTGCTCCGGAGAGAGGTAAGGGCATTGGGCGAAGGAAATCTGCAAAGCCCTTCTGTGCTCTGTTGCTCGAGTGAAGACCAAGCTGCCCCTCCGACTGGCCGTCGCCGGCTTGCCTGCTTGCTGCCTGTCTGGTCTCTGCGTCGTCAGCCCTGATACAACATTTCTGTGGATTTCATCCTACTCTACGAAAAACTCCCAAACAAAACACAGAAACTGTGAAGTGATAAAAGATATAAATAAATGCGGGCTGTTGGGGGAGGGGGCTGCCAAGCAAATCTGCCCTTTGCAATCCTGCCCTGCTCTCTGGAGACGCAAAACCTGCTGGTTCTGGATGGGCTCCATTAACTGTTGCCAACAGATTTTTCTCTGATGAATCTTCAAGTGCTTGAGTCAGGCTGGGCAGGCAATGCGTCCATCTGTAGCATCCCTGATGGATTGAGTGAGACTTGGAAGCCATTCACAGCCCCAGAACAGGAAATTCAGGGGATTAGGCAGGGAAGGAAAAAAGAAGAAGAAACCCTTAGAAAAATATGCTGATTTCTAATTTCCTTTTCTCCCCTGAACACAGACTGCCGCATTTCTGCAATTCTCGTCGCAAACAGAGCAAAGGCCCCATCAGAAGGCACAGCAGACGAGCTGCACAGGGGGACATTTGTAAAGCGAGCGCACGTGCGGGGATTTTCACCGACCAAATATTCCTCGATGTCGGAAGGGAAGTTGTGCGACGGAAAAGGCGTTCATGCTGCTTTGAATAGACACCCCCCAAATGTCAGGCATGCTGGACCGGGGAGGCTGTAGCAGCAGGCTCTAGTTATCCGTCTGTCTAATCGGAGGCATATCGCTGGCATACGAATCTGACAATGGCACCTTTTGGGGGGTATAATGATGCTTTCCCACGGTTCTCACTTGATTGCAATAAAGATATAAGATGCTCAATGCTCATAAATCTGCATCTGGATTGTTTCCATGCTATTCACAAATTAGAACAAAACTCATGGATGCTGGAAAGTTTTCATAAGAGCTTTGAATAAAGTGTAATAATCTGATCTTTGTTTGTTTTCTTTTTCTTCTTCATATATATGCCTAATTGCTCCTTATTGTATAAAAGTGCATGATTTGGGTGGAATTGGTAAACCAGCAATAGATATTTGCTGTTGGAAAAGTCCATTGTGGGCTACAGGCCATGGTGGGTTGTGCAACCTCCTTGTACGAGTAGTAGGCTACTTCAATATGTCAGGTGCGAGCGAGTGGCAACAGGAAGCCGGCATCTTGTTGTTTCATGTCCTCCCTCAGGCATCTAGTGGGCAACTGTGAGACGCAGGAAGCTGGACTAGATGGGCCTTTGGCCTGATCCAGCGAGGCACTTCTTATGTTCTTGGGATAGCAAATTCTGTTTTATTTACCTCATATTTTCCTCAGAAGTTTACCTCAGCCATTTACCTCAGAATGCCAGACACAAGGGAGTGGCAACAGGTTGCAGGCGTCTTGTTGTCTTGTGTGGTCCCTGAAGGAACCTGGTGGGCCAATTTGAGATACAGGAAGCTGGACGAGATGGGCCTTTGGCCTGATAAAGTAGGGATGGTCGGATGTTCTTAACCCAGTAGGAGAGGACATGAAAAAACCCATCAGCCTTCCTTCAATTCCCCCCTTTGCTGATGCTCCCACCACCATTCATGGGCAACGAACCAGGAGTCTCCTATGCCATAGACTCCTAGGCTCCCTGTGAGAGCAGAAAGACCTGCTCAGTGGTGTCATCTAAATGATTTAAGAACAGGTACTCACTTTTGATTGGCACGTGTCGGGACCCGCCCACCGGAAGTGACATCATAAGCCAGAAGTGATGTCGTGGAAGGAAGTGACATGAAAAAAGCCCTTTTTGAGGCCTCAGATGATTTTAAACTGACCCAACAGTTGCAACAGTATTCCACAGCACCCCCAGAACATGTGAAGGAGGCCTGGCATCATGTTAAAACCCCAGAGCAACTCATTTTTCAGTGGCAAGGAAAGGAAAGGCTCCGCTCGCTGCCTGCCTGCCTGCCTGGCTTGCTCTGAGAACATGCAGGCAACTCAAACATGCAGGAAATTCAAACATTGCAGAGGGCGGAGTCGATGAGTGGGCGGGCGAATGGGCGGGGCCAGCTGTAATCCTAGAAACTGGTACTCGCGTACCCCCGCGTACCCCCGCGTACCCCCTGCATGACATCACTGGACCTGCTTATCAACTGTCTGTCTCCATAGATATTTCTGTGTGCCTGAACAGCACTATACAACCCCAAAAGAAGTCCGTAGACCAGGCAGATGTCTGCCAGTTCCAGGGAGCCCTATCACAGTGGATGGGAGGACCTCCAAGCTAAGACCGGCCATTCCCAGGCGCCTGCAGTGCACCCGCTCCAGCCTCCCTCCACTTGGCTCCTCCATTAGGGCATGCTAAAGAAGCCTAATGTAAATGTTCACAGTCACATAAAGCACAATAACGAGCGATCAACAGCCGTTACAGCCGATTGCCTCCTGTCAGGAGATGGGCATGTAATTTATTCCCCTTAGCAAAGAAAACAAGAAAAGCAACAATATTCATAGAAGCACCACAAGCTGAGGCCCCTTTGGAGAAAGTGAAAGGCAGGCGACTGGTCTGCTCCTCTAGCTATCCTGTGAGGACAGGTGCCAGGTGCTCAAGGTGTTCAGAAGGGCCTCATTCTTGGCAGGCTGACTGGTGGGCTGGTTTTCTCACGGTTGCTCACGGTGGAGCTCTGGGGGTGAAATTTGAGCCATGCATTTGTTCCCGGTGCTCAGTGAACATGTGAAGGGAGATCTGGGACCGAATGCACCCATTCACCCACACCAAGGCATTTAATTGGAATGTGAAGTTCTGCATAGGTTCGGTGCACATACAAGCCATGTCTAGATTCTAGATTAGATTACTGCAGTACACTCTATGTTGGGCTGCCTTTGAGACTGTCCAGAACTGCAATTAGTGCAGAATGTGGCTGCCGGTGTGCTTGCTGGAACTCACAGGTTTAACAACAACAACAACAACAACAACAACAACAACAACAACAACAAAGTATTTATATACCACCTTTCTAGGTCATTAGATTGCTCTTTTGACTTTATTATTCAAGGTGGTTTACATAGGCAGGCATTTCTAAACCCAAAGGGTTTTTACAATCACAAATAGTTCTAATCTTACAAGAACTGCTACATTCATACAACCCCTGCTTACTGGGCAAGAGGTACTTTTTCAAGTGGTGTTCTCTAATATTTAACAGGGGGAGAGCAATTGTCCCTCTTCACCCCAGCACAGTGTCTTTCTCATGGCTGTTGCTGGTGGTGTTCTCCATTCTTTTAGATTGTGAGCCCTTTTGGGACAGGGAGCCATTTAACTTTAATGTTATTATTTGCCTGTAAACCGCTTTGTGAACTTTATGTTGAAAAGCGGTATATAAATACTAGTGATTGATTGATTGATTGATTGATTGATTGATTCAGATGATTCTTTCAAGTCCAACCTTCCTTTCTAGCCGCACGACCGCCTCCCTGCTGGCTGATAAATGGCCTCTTGCGCTCACCAAGAACAGCTGGTCCGACATAACTCCCCTCTCACAGGCAGCCAGACAACAGCTCAAATCTCGAGCCGCATTCTTGAGGTCTGCTGCTCACGGAAACTTCCAGTGTTCTCAAACAGGCAACCTTCGGATCTTATCTTATCTTCGGGCACGACGGCGGCTTTTACCCTCTCGGCTAGACGTCCTTGATGTTTAACAAGCTCAAGCCATGGCTGCTGTGGCTATGCTGGCTAATGTTCATTTTCGGGCCCCATTTTACAGTGCTAGCTTAAAATCCTTTCGCAGCTTGGGACCAGGGTACTTGAGGGACTGTCTCCTTCCTTATAATCGTGCACATCCTCTCAGATCATCAGAGAGGGCCTTCTGACTGTACTGACACTGACAGTGCAACCTATACCCCCCTTGCGCCGGCACAACGCTCTTGCACCGGCCGAACGCTGTCACAAAAGTGCCATAAAGTGCATCTGCATTAGCGCTATGGTGCTGGACCAGCGCAAGCAGCAGTGCCGGTGCTCAGGTGCCACCACAACCATCAGCAGCACCAGCCTTGCGCCAGTCGAGCGTCGGTGGTGCTTGGTCGGCGCAGGGCCTCCATGAGGGCGTTCCAGAGGAATGCCAGGGGCGTAACTGGGTGGCACAGTGGGTGGAGATGAGGGTTGTGACGCAGGACATCCATAGTGCCAAATCCTAAACCCTGTCCCCAGCCAGGGCGGCCCCGATTCAGGCCATTCCTGCCCACGTTCCTGCTGCAAGACGGCAGCCGCAGATCCGAGCAGGCCCATAGGGGTGACTGGGGCTTACACTTGTGCAAGGGGAAAGCCTCCCCTTGACCTGCACATGGCTGCCGCTGCCTCCTAATGGGCTTTAGGATACAGCCCTGCTATGTCGGCCTCAGTATAGAATTGCGCTCTGAAAATGGTGAGGGAGTGGCTGTGAGAAATAGGGCCTTCTCAGTGGTGGCGCCTTGTTTGGGAGATCTTTCATTGGGGCGTTTTTATTTAAGAAAGTGTTTGACTATTAACATCATGAGCTGGCATTTTTAAAATGAAAAGCAATTTTAGCCTACAGTGGAGTCCCGAGAAGGGGGGGCAGGGCGGGGCATTATGTTTTGCATGACTTCGCAACTCGTCGCTTTTGGGGCCAGAGCAATGTAGAGGGGATGCCTCTGTGTTAATTTCATCCCTCATAATGGCCCCAAGTGTATGTGGGGGGCGTTGTGCATATGGTGAGTTACATGCAAAATGTAGCACTCTGCCCCACCTCTTGGGACCCCACTGTTAGCCTATGTCAGGGGTCTCCAAACGTTTTGGCACAAGGGCCACATCATATATAAGGGCATTTAAATGGCGACCCTAGTATCCATAGGGGGAGGTTTGGAACAGAACCCACTGCAAATACGGAGGTTGCACTGAATTTGTCAGCATGTGACAAATGTGACACAGCATGTTGCTGTGGGCCAGATAAAAATAGTCTGGAGGGCCACATTTGGAGACCCCTGGCCTATATTTATTATTTCATTATTTATTTAATTTTTATCCCACCTTTCTGCCCCCTGGGCACCCAAGGCGGCTTACAACATTAAAACCAGCACTTTAAAACCACAAGTATAGCAATTAAAACCATGTTAAAAGCAATATTACAATGGTTAAAAATTTAAAACAAGCTAGCCCCGTGGATCCTTTAAAATATAAGATGAAACATGTAAAATGCCAGCCAGCCTGTCAACAATTGAAGGCTTGTTTAAATAAAAAAGACTTCACCCCCCCAAAAAAAAAATATTGCCAAAGAGGGAGCAGTTCTCAGTTCTAAGGGGAGGGTATTCCAAAGTTGGGGGGCACCACCGAAAAGGCCCTATTCATGGCCGCCATCCCTCTCACCACTCCTGGTGGCGGCACAGTCAAAAAGCCCCCCCCCCCAGATGATCTAAGAGTACGGGTTGGATTATATGGAAGGAGGCGGTCCCCCAAATACCCTGAACCCGAGCCGTAAAGGGCTTTAAAGGTCAAAACTAGCACTTTGAATCGGGCCCAGAAAGGAACCGGCAGCCAGTGTAGCCGCTGAAGCAACGGCCCGACAGAGTCGAACCGACGCGCCCCAGCAACCACACAAGTAGCCGCGTTCTGCACTAGTTGCACTTTCTGGACCGTCTTCAGAGGCAGCCCCACGTAGAGCGCATTGCAGTAATCTAATCTGGATGTCACTAGGGTGTGGGTCACCGTGGCCAGGTCTGTGCAGCTCAGGTATGGTCGCAGCTGGCGAATCAGCCGAATATGATCTATTGGGGTCTGGTTTGCGTCATTCTTTTAATTGTCTATGTTCTAACATTTTAGTGTTGCTTTAGGGTGCAATCCTGGTGTTAGGCCGACCCACTCAGAGTCAGGGAAGATTGCACACATCTGTGTCCCGGCCCCTCTGACTCCGAGAGTGCTCCAGACATACTTTATGGTGTCCCTTGTGCTGGCCAAATTTTGCTGACCTCACTGTGCTGGCCTAACTCCAGGTTAGGAATGCACCCTTAATTGTATAATTTGTGCTTTACCTTGTAAACGGTCTTGAGTGCTCTTAAATGTGAGTGAATGGTGCCTGATAGATAGATAGATAGATAGATAGATAGATAGATAGATAGATCGATCGATCGATCGATCGATCGATCGATCGATCGATCGATCGATCGATCAATCAATCAATCAATCAATCAATCAATCAATCAATCAATCAATCAATCAATCAATCAACAGGTACTTATATACCGCTTTTCAACACGAAGTTCACAAAGTGGTTTACAGGCAAATAGTAATAATAAAGTTAAATGGCTCCCTGTCCCAAAAGGGCTCACAATCTAAAAAAAGGCAGACCGCCAGCAACAGCCACTAGAAAGACTGCGCAGGGGTGAAGAGGGACAGTTACTCTCCCCCTGCTAAATATAAGAGGAACACCACTGGAAAAAGTGCCTCTTGTCCAGTTAGCAGGGGTTAGATAGATAGCTAGATAGCTAGATAGCTAGATAGCTAGACAGATAGATAGATAGATAGATAGATAGATAGGAAAACCAATTGCGTGGAGGAGTCTTATACATAGACATATCCATTCTTGCATGCATATTTCTCCATGATTCTCCCATCATGACTCCTGCTCAGTCCCCTGGAGCAACCTGCCTTGTCTTCCTCATGGTCTTGCTGGCTACTCATGCAGGGTCTGAAACCAGCAGCCCTTTCTTGCTGCTCTCTTCACCACAGCAGCAGGCATGCACTGAAGGTTACTGATCACGGACCTTTCCTAAGCATGAAGGTTCCTGAAGTCTTGACAGAGGCTTGACAGGCACCTGCTGGAGATGTTCTAGGAGAATTTCCTACTAAAGGCAGGGGGTTGGACTAGATGACCTTGTAGGTCCCTTCCAACTCTATGATTCTATTGGATTTTGCACAGAGTCTGCATGAGTCTTTAGCCCTAGATAGATGCTGTGGATGCTCTCAGGACTACATTAGCCTGCCCTGCCCTGCCTAAAAATTGTGCGCAGAAATCATCTCCAGGTCCCTTAGCAGACAAGATGCTGAACTTGCTCCAGAAGTTCCTAGCGGTGCACCTGGGGACCACTCCGGCAAAACCAGCAGGTGATATTCACGCATTTATTTGATTAACATTATGTATTATTTTAATTATTTTGTTTGCTTCCTTTCGTGATCTATTGTCTCTCTGTTTCCGCGCCTCCCTTTGGAGACATGTTTCCCGTACCCATTAGGAAGCACAACAGCTTAGAAATCTATTTTCCTCTCGGTTTAATCCCACCGTAATCCTTTTGAGCTATAAAGCTAGTAAAATACTTGTGTGTTTTTATTTTTTTCTCTCTCTCTCCATACAGTATATATTTACAGCTTCCATTCTAAATAACTTCGGTGCTTTAGGATTTGCAATCATCGTAAGTCCTCGAGCAGGTGGGGAAAGAAAGAAAGAAAGAAAGAAAGAAAGAAAGAAAGAAAGAAAGAA
>JAJKFI010034701.1:0-18298 GCA_029204185.1 Lerista edwardsae | reverse complement strand
TGATAAACAAAGCATTAGTGTAGATTGTGTCAATGTTTTTTTTTTTTTAATTTTAAGGGTCAGTAAAGGCAACAGAACAAAGACAAAGGACAGAATAACTACAGGTGCCCAGATTAATTGGCTGCATAAACAGAGAGAGTACAGGTGGTAGACTGTACTAAACAAAGGGAGCAGACCACCACCGACTGTTCCTGCCCAAGCTCCCTGTATGCCAAAGAGTCTTCTGTGGAATCCCAGTTAGGACCCCCACCCCCAGGAAGCTGCATAGCGGCAGTGATTGGTGATCTGAGGTCACCAACACTAATCCAGTACTAGCCATATCTTTTCAGTCAGAAGTTTACATTCAAGACCATGTGAATTTCATAGGTACAAAATCCCAGCAAATCACTTTGCAAATGTTCTGTCATGCATTTTTCTGTTCGTGTTTTGTCATCACCGGCCCACAGGCCTGCCCTCCCCCACTCTCTTCTACCTCCCACTGTCCTTCCCAGGGCCTACATCTGCCGCCCTCACCTGGGTCGGCCTGTTGGCAGAAGTGGTACATATGCACTTTACGGTGTTTGTACCTAGGGCACCCTTGGAATTGGGCTGACAAAGGTTCTGTGAGCCTAATCCACACAGCGCCACGTTTTTTAGAATGACTCTACACTGTCCAAGATTACTATGAATCTGGCAAAGGCAACAAAGAGCATTTGGGTTCTGTTCCAATACTCCCTCTTCTTCTTGGTGTCTCTATGGCAAGTGCTGAGAGGATTCTGCATGATCTCTTCTCTACCTTATTGTCTCTACAAT
Organism: Lerista edwardsae; assembly: GCA_029204185.1. Taxonomy (NCBI): domain Eukaryota; kingdom Metazoa; phylum Chordata; class Lepidosauria; order Squamata; family Scincidae; genus Lerista; species Lerista edwardsae. The sequence continues at coordinate 17,506 of JAJKFI010034701.1, read as the reverse complement.
CAGCAAGTGACTTTGGGGCATATGTATCAAGTCGATCTTGCACTTCTGGTTTATTTTCAGTTTCCTTTGTCTTCTATGAATGAGAATGCCTCATACGTCACAGGGATGTACAAAATTATCACACAGATACTAATGTAAAAAATAGATATACAGTGTCATTTTAAACCGTAAAAACCAAACAAACCAATCCTGTACACACCTCTCAGTTCTCTCTCCTGATATTCTTTGTTTTTAAGGATAGGGTGGGAAATCCACAACCATGGATGGTGTTTGCGAAGCTGAGGAAGTACGTAGTGCGTTATGAATCCCACGGTCCATGCTAAAGCGAAAAGCACAATGCTGAGAAATGGCTGAGTTAAAAAAAAGGAAAGAGGAAAAAGCTAAAGGCCATGTATTAGGTACAATAAATATGCTTTCTAAATGTAATACATCTTGATTTTCTTGAAGCTTTTTCACTCAAGAATTGTCTGATTTTATTCTGAAAAATCTATACTTAAATGCAGAGGGGGGGGGGAACAACTGAGGAAATGAAAGCAAAAGATACTCTTCTCATTTTCCTTTTATAATGCAATTTAAACACATAAATTATTTATGTTCGAGCTCAAGAGACCAGTAAGGAAACGTTTCTGTAGGAATTGACCCACCTCTGCAAAACATTCTGTTTGTACATTCACAGCTCAAGGAGTTCACCGTGCTGGGTGACAAAAACACAGAAAGTGTCTTATAAGGGCATGCTAACAGAATGCAAACCCCCCCCAGAGAATATGCCTCATATGAGAAGCCTAAGAGCCTGAACCAGAAGGCCATATCGCCAGCAGTACGTGTGTACCCCCAGCAAAAATGTCACGAACATGCTGTAAACCACATCTACAACAACATACTGCCCGCGCTGGGCTGGTGATCAGTTAGCACCAGGCCCTAACGTGGGTAGACAAGATGGCTGGTGCTCCAACAGCACTGGCCGCTGGTAAGTCCATTTGGGACAGGGGGAGGGGGAAGGGGAGGAACCAGACGGCTGGTTGGGACGGGATGGCTTCCACTGCCGAATCTTATCCCTGGTGGTGGCCCGGGCAGCCCAACACGGGGCCATTCAATTCACGGCCAGCAAAATAGTAGTGAGCCGAGCAGCCCCATTGCTGGTGGCAGGACTTTCCTCAGGGAAAGGGGACGAATGTCCCCTTCTCCCAAGGAACCTCTGGAAGCTGCCTGGCTCCCGCAGGATGCAGCAGTAGCCATTTTTGGTACCGTTGCTCCTACAGGAGCCGGCCAGTTCAGGATTGGGCTGTAAGGCTTATCATTCTTAGATGATGGATCAATGTATATAATTTGTCTTCATCGCACCTCGGGACTGGTAAGGCCAATGACATTTGGTCCACAAGCTACAACTGATATGTGAAGATCACTTGAAACACGGTTAGGCATGGCAACAGCTTCATACATTGGCAGTAAGAATGTGGAACAACTTGCCACATTTATATTCCTCTTTGTGTGCAGAATGCTACACCATCACCAGACATTCCTGGCCATGGCTGGGGGTGACACATAAATGCTTCACACAACAGATGCTCTTCATGGAACAAGTTGCTCTGTATATTAGGCCAGCCATCTGAGACACCTTCCATGCAGAAATTCACCTCAGAAGTTTTTTTACTTGTAAATGTGCTTTGTCTCCAGCATCAATAGTGGTTAAAAACTGTGCCTTTGTAAGGCCCAGCTGTCACTACCATGGTGGAAGAGAGATGAACCAGGGTGATTTGCCACTATTGTTGTTCACCTTTCCACTTTCTTTTGCTCTTCTAAGGAGATCCGCTTTGTGCTTAGAGTTTATCACTTATCCCATTCTCCACAGTGTGTACATAGATCAATTCACAAAATCAAGCTCTCCCAACTCTTAGGGCTGGCTGCCCCCTTGAAAACCTTAATTCCACATCTGAGACATCAAACTGTACCTCAGACAGTTGCACAGAAAGAAGAAACACTAGTGAATTTTCAGTCACAATGCTGTGAAGATGTGGAAAAATTGGCAGCATGTTTCATGAATGCAACACTTACAGGAGCCTGTCAGGTTTCTTTCTCCATGGACACCCACTTCTGTAACTCCATGCTCAACTCTTTCCTCAAGCCCCTCCATTTCAGTTCATGGTGCTTCTATCCACTGTTTATTTCTTAGCTACTCTCTCAGGCAACCTTCAGGCTAGCTTATCATCCCTTTTCCCCTTCCTGAAGGTACAGTCTTTCCTATTGTAGACCCTATAAAGCTCTTTCACACGAATTATCTCATTAGCTTCCCCACCTTCACAACTGCCTGCCACCTCTGCTTCTTTCTGCTATCCGGCTTAGCAAATGTTTGCTGCTTGTTTAACTGCCTGTTCTTTTCATCGAGCCATCCTGCTTTTCAACTCCCACACCTTTACCTTTTCAATCTCTCTTCCCATCAAAAGTAGGACTTTTCCTACTACTCTCTTTCTGAGACTTCCAATCCTACTTTCTAGTGTCAATACAGCAGCTATGAAGCCCTGAGGAAAGGGAACAAACATTCCTTTACCTTGAAGAGACCTTCATGACTATCTCCCCACTGCAGGATGTAGTGCGTACCTTGTTGACACTGGAAAGTTGGATAGAATGGGGCCCTCAGTCCCCTATCCTACTTATGCCTTCTGTTTTGAAGCTTGTGCAAATGTTTTTCTCTACCCAACTGGCCTGTTACTTCAGTGCACGGAGGACTGTCGTGAATATCCCACAACTTCCCTTGTCAGACAGAACAGCATTTAAGGTGTTATAAAAGCCTAAAACTATGCCAGAAGCTTTGCAACCACTGCCATAAAATTCCAGAGTGCATTATAAAGCTATTTTACAATATATTTATAAACCAGTTATTTCTGTTCATGAAATGATATGACACTTCCATTACCTCTTACAAGCATATCTTTGTTGTTCTCCTACTCTATCTTCTATAATAGCCTGTTATAATGTCTCATTCCTTTGAGAAACAGAGATATTTTAAGAACAATGCAGAAGAAAATAATTATAATACCTACCCCTAATGACAAGAAAACTGTACTGGCACTGACTGCAAATGATAGCACGGCAGCCACAGAGCACACAATGAGATCGGATTTCAAGGTTTCCCTCTGTGAACATAATTTTTAAAATATAAAATCTTAGGCAAATAACAAATTTGACTTGCTAAATTAAACTACTCCATCCTGAGCAGTTGACAGCTGCACTATAACTATATCAGTCATCGCTTAGAGTAAATTCCCCATCACCACTTGGCTCAGCAGTCGGTGTTCAGACAAAATTACATTGGAGAAACGTTTAAACCTGCCAACTCTAATACAAGAAACTTAACACCAACACAAGACACAGTTCATTGAGGATTCTTTCCACACAACGTTTGAAATGAAGGAAGACGTACAGGATCAGTATTTAATTGCCTGGATCATTGACATTTTAGAACAAAAATCAGAACTTTTTATCACTGGGACCCACATTTTAGAGCATCAATCTGCCCGGGACCCATCAGAAGTGATGTCACAGCTGCAAGTACCATCATTGTGATGCCAGAACCTGCTGCTCCCCTGAGAATGCAGCAATAAGCTGGGTTATTTCTCTGCCATTTTCCAATAGGAAAGTAATAAGAAAGGAAGAAAAAAGCCTATTTACAACCCTGACACAAGCAAAACAACCACACAGCCCTCCCCATCTCCAGCATCCCATTTTCCCATGTTTTCACCTGAAATTAGTTCGCGACCCACTGGTGGGTCGTGACCCACAGTTTGGGAACCATTGACCTAGATTGACTTGGATTCTACTCATAGTCCAGGGCCAGTCTCTTTCAGTTTAACCTACCACCACAAAGAGTTGGTCAGCCTAACAGGTCAATCAGTCTAACACTTGTTCCAGGAAAGATAGTAGAAAGCCTGAAAGCTAAAAATCTTAACACACATAGAAGAACAAATCTTGCTAAAGGAGAATCAGCGTGGCTTTGGTAAGAGCAAGTCCTGCCTCACAAAACTTTTTAGAATTCTTTGAACAGGACTACAGGCATGGGGATTTGGGCAAACCCATGGATATTATATATCCGGATTTTCAGAAGACATTTGACATGGTCCCTCACTAAAGGCTGGTAAGAAAACACCACAGCCAGGGAATAAAAGGCAGGTCCTCTTATGCATAAGGAACTGCTTAAGAACCAGGAAACAGAGATTGGGGGACAATGAGCAATTTTCACAATGGAAAGAGGTGAAAAGTAGAGTGCCCCAAGGATCTGTCCTAGGACCAGTACTTAGTCATAAATGACCTAGAGACAGGCATAAGCCACAAGGTTGTCAGGTTTGTGGATGACACTAAACTTTCCCGGGTGGGGAAAAACAGAAAGGATTGTAAAGAGCTCCAAAAGGGTCTCTCCAAACTGAGGGAAATGTGCAGCAAAATGGAAGATGTGTTTCAGGGTGCAATCCTAACCTGGAGTTAGGCCAGCACAGTTAGGCCAGGAAAATTTGGCTGTCACAAGGGATACCATAAAGTATGTCTGGACCACTCTTGGAGTCAGAGAGACCAGCACACAGACATGCGCCATCCTCCCTGACTCCGAGAGTGGTCCAAACACGTTTCACGGTGTCCTTTGTGCCAGCCAAACTTTGCTGGCCTAACTGTGCCAGCCTAACTCCAGGTTAGGATTGCACATTCAGTAACAAACTCAGAAATAAAAAGTTTAATAGGAAGATAGCTTGGGTTGTGCTTTTCAATTAATTAGATCTTGAAAAAAATGCCTATTCTTTCTTCCCATTGTACTACAAAGAAAATGTCTCCTGAAAAGCTCTTTGGGATACCTCAAACCTGATACGTTAAACAGGAAGCATGCTGTGGGTGTCTTCTTTTTGCCCTTAATTGAGGTTTTTGGAGCATTGTATGAATAGCTTTAGTCACTGACTACTGATCCTTAAGGCTAGGAAGGAAGTTGAGTATGGATGTAACACATGAATACCCCTAGGCTGCCGGTTAATGCAGTAATCAACCATGCAGATGCCTATGAAATTAATTAGAAAGCTAGGCAGCTCCATCCTCAAAGTTGAGTGGTTAATTATCCAACATAGCCGCTTTGCAATTCCAGTCACCAAAGCTGACAATTGTTACAGGGCCATTCAAGAACTACAATGTAACAGAGGTCACTGGAAAATGCAGTACAAGGGTCCAATCCTATCCAACTTCCCAGTGCCAATGGAGCTTCCCAAACATTCCCTTACTTTAAGGAGACCTCCATGATTGCTCTGCCACCACAGGATGCAGTGCATGCCCCCATTGGCATGGCTGCACCAGCACTGGAAAGTTGGATAGCATTTGGCCCAAATCAGTTATACAGATGAGAGATCAAATACACTTGTGTTAAATAGTAAACCCTTCTCTCTGATCTTGAAAAGGGGGATAATTGTCTTCAGCAAAAAGGGCATCATTTCCATGGACTCAATTTAGAATAAATATTATCCACAACACTATACTTTCTCTCTCTTGTGTGTGCACGTGCGTGCGTGTATGAGAGAGAAAACACACACACACAATATAATAGATTAACAGGAAGCATTTGACATATATATTGTGTTCTTTATGATTAGATTGAATTCACAAGTGAGGCAGAAGCACGTTACTTTTTCACATGGCAACTTTAATTTTTTTGTTAATGCAGGTAGATAGGAACATAACTGCAATTAGTGGAAGCTGTTGATCAAGTTATAAGATAATGTGGGCATGATACAATATTGTTCAATGCATCACAGAATCAGCACTACAGAAGATGTTTGGATGACTGTGGGGGAGTGATGTGGGGGAGAAAAAAAAGTGTCTGAGAAGGCAGAGAAAAGGGTCATTTCACCCTTTTCCCTTGCATTATTTTCCTGATTTCAACCCTCCCTTCTCACTGAAATGGTTATGCTGGAGAGAAAAAACACAGTTTCCTGCATCAAGGAACAGATGTTAAGGGGGAGCAATTTAGAGCAAGAGAAATGTATAGAAAGAAAGAGTTAAAACTCTTCCCTCTACCTTGGGCACGTTAAATTAAACTTTAAAAAAATCTGGAATCTAGTCATAGATCTTTGGCATCACAAAAGATTGCTTTGGCCTTGATCAAATAAACAAAATGCTCTGAACTTCCACATAAAGGTTAGTCAAATCCCATTGAAACAATAAGCAAAGTTGCACCATTTTGCAGTGTGAAAGAACCCCTGTGTCTTTCTTCAGAAGGACCAAGTGCAAGGAAAAAAGTCTCATCCCTAAAACCTTTCTGACATTCAACCAAGTTGCACTCTGAAGCAATTCACAGTGTTACTCCAAACTAGTCTCTCCCCTAAAGATTTAAATAATTTGATCAGACAACCTGGAACTTTGTTCATAAAACAGTATCACAGCATGACTATGAGATTTCACAGGACACCTTTGCACACCTACCACTGATTCTCTCATCTTCTCAGGAAGTGGATCAGCTTGTGGATCTTCCAAATGTTCATGCAGAAAGTGGGGAAAATATTTGCACTGAATTAGAGACCTGGTTTCAAAAAAAAAAAAATTAATCTCAGAACATTCTCATTTTATTAGCCTGACAGTTATCTATTTATACAACTCTTTAGAGAAGGCAATATAGGCATGAATGCTTAACATATCCAGCAACCCAAGGTAGCAGCTCTGATAACTAGTCTGGCACCTGAGAACCATCCAGTGTCTAACACTAAGCGGTAAACAATACATTTCTTTTGGGAAAACAGAATGAGTATCTTGTACAACGATCACACTTGCCACTCTAGACAGACTTCAGTGGTGGTCAGCTAGCAGGCCCACTGCCTTCCACACACCTCGGAATGTCCTCTGGCGAGAGTATCATGCTCTCCCAACACAGGGGCATTCAGGCCAAAGTTGGCTGTCCTCCAGCAAACTGTCTTATGAATTGCTGCGGGGAGTAATAATAAAATAGGGATGTGTTTTAGGAAGTGGCTGACACCGACTGCATTTCTGATATTAATTCCCCGATGTTCACTTCCCATAAAATATTTTTACCTTCAAAATGTGGATACGCAGTCAGTATCAATCCACTGAAAAAGTAAATTTTTCCCAGTATGGTACTAATGTGCTCTGCAATACACAGGTAAAACTAAGAACAGACCAACATTCCACATTTCAAGGGAAGGAGCCATAGCTGGGTGAAAGAGCTGTCTTGCCAAATTTCCTCCACAATCTTATGTCCACAGACTAATTAGTTTCCCTTTTATCCTCAAACAGCTCAAAACACCCTAGGCCCAACCACCCAGCAAGGGCAAAAGGCAGTTCAGCCACACAGGTCCTCCTGGCTCTTCCAGTTGGTGGCTCCAGGGGCATGGCAGCCACACAATAATTCCCTACAGCAACCTTAGTTGCAACCACAATCACAGTCCCAACAACCTCAAGTTTTTTATTTATTTCGTCCGTCCATTAATTAAACAATCCGTCAGTCCCAATCAATCACTTTCCAAACTCTTCCTACCTACCTACCTCTTTTCACACTGCAAACTTCCTGCCCCTACACCTATGACACTGCTGTTCCCAGGAGCTACTGGGGTGAACCCTGAAATTCCTGGCTGACAGACAAGGGGCCACTGCTAATACCATTCCTTATCTCCTCGAGGTAATCTTCCGCAATCTCCATTACAAGAGCACTTGCTGTACAAAGGAAAACTGAGCTGAGCTGATTTATAAACTGACCCCAGACAGAGACTCTGAGATGAAAGGAAAACAAGTAGAGACTCTTCAGTAAGCTGGCAATTATTTCATTCATTAGAACCAAACTAATCCATATGAAAATGTTAAAGAAACACTGGCTATTATATAGTATACATAGTATGAGGAAAAGGAGATTTGTAGCTGTGTGTTCAAAACATGGATGCCCCATTTTTTGCATGAAATGTTAATTTGTTTTTGTTTAAAGCTTTATAACTAAAAAGTGTTATTTTAAAAATCCATGTAGCAGCTGGTGCAGGGCTGTCATAAGAACACAAGAAGGGCCCTGCTGGATCAGGCTGAGGACCCATCTAGACCAGCTTCGCCAGATGCCTCTGGGAGCACCCAAGGCAACATTACCAGCATCCTGTTGCCACTTTCTTGCATCTGGCATCAGAGATGGGCTACCTGTAAAACATGGAGGTTGCACACGTGACGTGTATGCAAGTCATGACTTGTAACCGTGATGCCCTTTTCCTCCATAAATCTGTCCAATCCCCTTTTAAAGGCTTCTAGATCAAGAGCCATCACCACATCCTGTGGCATTTGTACCCCAAACATTTGCTATATACTATAGGAAATCTACTATACGACAGGAAATCACTTCAAAAATGAAGTGTTTTGAATCACTTCAAAGCAACATTGGGATTGATTTGAGGTGAATCACCCTTAATTGCAGTTCTTCCATTTTTTCCAACAGTCACATTTTCAAGATTAAAAACTGCCGTGTCAGTACAAAATATGCTAATTTCAAATTTAGCATTATGCGCCAACTTCTTCATCTTTATGCCATCACGCTTCCTTTATGCATTCCCAATCCCATGAATCCTCCTTAATTTAGTTCAAAGTAATGGGGGCGGGGAAGGAGAGAAGAAAGAGGATTACACACTTTAATCATGGTTATTCCATGAATATTTGATGCTTTCTAAATATGAGAAATAAATTGTTTTAATCCCAAACAAGATATTTAAGAGCAATTCGAACTGCAGAGATGTGATTAAAGGTATTAGAAGAGATTAGAAACTCTGAAAGGCAACCAAGCAATGATTTCAAGGACACAAATTTCCTCACTTAAAGCAAAAAGCTAGAACCTAATTTGTGTATAAATAAAAATGGATGAAAAAGTTGTACTTTTTTTTTAAAAAAAAAAGAAGAAACACATATTTGTACTTTACGGGATTTTACATTATGATCAAGGTTATTTATTCCATTCCTATATCCTCAGCTATGAAAATTTGTGTTGCAACATCTGCTCAGACTTGAGGATTCCAGCACATCACGAGAGGCAGTGAGACTGTGCATCAATGCATGTATGTCTGTGCTCACTCATGCCCTCCCAGAGGCGGATCTAAAAGGGGGGGGGCAAATCTGTAAGTTTTGCAAGAAGCCTTACCCTGTCATGTAACTCCCTCCTCTCCCTTGCTGCTGCAGCCAGTAAGCAACGCCAAGATGTTGCTGTTCCCTGTGAGGATTGGCTAGAACAGTGCAGGAGAGGAGTGTTTTCCACTGCAAGGTAAGGCTTCTTGCAAAACTTACAGATTCGCCCCCCCCCTTAGATCTGCCTCTGTGCCCTCCCAATTCCTTTTGAGGACTGGGCAGTCAGAAGACAGCCCACACAGAAGAAGGTTTCTATAGCTAACCGTTTCCCAGGCAGATGAATAAAATGGTCAAGAGCGAGCACATGGGAAGGGAAGGCCCTAGTGAGGGCTGCGGCTCAGTGGCAGCTCACATGCTTTGTATGCAGAAGGGCCCAATCCCTGTCATCTCCAGGTAGAGCACAGAAAAATTCCTGTCTGACACCTTGAACAGCCACTGCTCCTCTGTGTTGACAATATTAACTTAGATGCATCGATTCAGCATAAAGCAGGTGGTTAGGCAACTATTTCCCAAAGTGCCACATGGGACTGCCCAGAGAGTGCAATCCTAACCTGGAGTTAGACTGGCACCGTGAGGCCAGCACAAGGGACACTGTAAATTATGTTTGGACCACTCTTGGAGTCAGGGAGGATGGCATATGTCCATGTGCTGGCCTCTCTGGCTCCAAGAGTGGTCCAAACACGCTTTACTGTAGCCCTCGGTACCAGCCAAACTTTGCTGGCCTAACTGTGCCAGCCTCACTCCAGGTTAGGAATGCTACCTAAACATTTTTACAGAAGCAAAACAACATTGGACGTATACAAATTATAGTATTGTGGCAAATACACAAAAAACTGTTTGCAAGTGACTTACATTAAAACAGACGGGTCACTGCTTTGCCTACTAAGATGGTAAGAAAGCGCAACTAAGAGGCCACAGAAAGCAGAAAACAATGCAGGAATGTGCTGAGTATCCCATGGCTCCTGTAGATGTAAAAAGGAACAAAAGAATATCTTTACATTATGGAAGGAATTTAAATAGCACCCGCACTGATCAATGTATAGCATTTCACCTGTTCCTCCACATGTTAAAAGAACTGCTGCATCTCAATCTTTCTAATGTGGGAGAAATTATGATGTTAACGACATACTGAATCACAGGCCTGCAAATCACTTCCCCCCCTCAAAATTTATGGTGGTTTTATATGAATTTGAGGTGAGGATTTTTTAAAAAAGTCACCTGTTTTGCTCTATTATGCCTAGTTTCAGAGATACGGCATAGCCTCATTAGTGACTGGTGCAAGCAGCATCCTCTTGAGGAAACCATGGGACAGGCTTCCTCATGAGGAAATGGCTTGAAACATTCACTAACGAGGCTATGCAGTATCTCCAAATGCAGACATATTAGGGCAAAACTGATGCCATTTTTTGAATCAGCACCCCAATTATAATAGGTCTAACTTTTACAGCAAAATGTCTGTTGGCCTGTGTAGTTCCACAAACCACAGTATCTCTAAAACCAGCAATTAGCTAAAGAAAGAAAGAAACAACCCACATGAAAGTCAGATTTTCCCCTCCTCGCTTCATACCTGAAGACTCAAGAGGCAATGTAAATAATTCTCATTTAAATTTAAAAGAAATAAGCTGCAGGGCACACACAAAACAGCAAAATAGTCCGTGACTGTCAAAACTTTCCCTTGCTTATTCAGTACAAATAGTTGTTGCTTTGTTGGTCCAGAAAAAAAGAATACAAAATAGGTGGCATAATCATTGGCCAAATACATTATTCTCAGAGTTGTACTGTGGCCCTACTGAATCCTTATCCACACCCTCAGTGGGAATTGGATTGCAAAGTGTATAATCTCCACAATGAAGACCACAGACGTAATGGGCTGGTTATTCATCCGTGTGCACCTCCTAAGTCAGCTTCTGGAGCAACCTTCTTGTGGGTGGCCCTTCTTCACCTCCCGCCTAGCCCTGTCTAAATGCAAACACTCCCAGCTTTCCTATATCACGGTACTTCCCAAAGTGTGGGTAACGACCATTGGGAAGCAAAACTGAGTCATTCTCCCTTAAGGGGAGAGGCCCAGTTTTGGGTGTCCCAATGGTGCGGCACTGCGGACACCAGGGACTTTTAAACATACCTGGGTGGTCAGAGGCCCTCTGCAGCCCTCACTGTGGGTCTCCCAGAAGCTAGTAAAAGCCCCACCTTGCGCTCAGCACTTCCAGTTTGCATGTGGCGCTGTCAGGACACCCTCCTCAGTCCCAGTCCTCACCCTGCAGCAACTTACAGTGATCCAAACGTCCAAGTATGATTTTGGGAACCGCTGTTATATCGGCATTCTATTGGCTCAACCCCAAGATATTCAGTCTCAGGACCTCTTCTTTTGGCACATACAAAGGGATCTAAATATGCCAGTATTAAGTGATTTGTTATTGCAGAGGTAATAGTGTCATTTTTCTACTTTCCTGTACCACTTCTGCTTTGAGATTCAAAGGTATCTCTATTGACACATTATTATAGTAATCTTTCTTCAAACTTAGGGGTAAGATTCTCTTTCTCCTTAAAGCCATATGTCTAGGGAAAAGCCTTAAGAGAAATCATAACACATTCAGCTCAACACCTGTTGAGCAGCTTATCACTCATTAGTCAATGAGCAATATTTATTTATTTATTTATTTATTTATTTATTTATTTATTTGAAGAATTTATACCCCGCCTTTCCTATGCCAAAGCAAATGCCCAGAGCAGCTTACAGAGAACAAACAAAATACAATGTAACCATAATAAGTAAAACATAATAAGTAAAACACATTAAAACAACAACAAATTAAACATTAACGGGAACACCGAGAGTGAACTGGAGTGAAAGCTAGACCCAATTCTGGATATCAGGACATCTTGGAGGGTGGGAAAAACAATTGACTAGGGGAGTGAAACAGACTATGACAATACATCAGAGGGACAGAGGGCAGACAGCCACACAGTCATCCAAAGGCCGGACTAAATAAGTATGATTTGAGCCTTCTCCAAAAGGCCATGAGGGGGTTCTTAGTTCTTCTGGTAGGGAATTCCATATTTGTGGAGCCATATTTGAAGGCTCCTCCCTGAGTTGCCATCCCTTTAACTTGGGACAAAGGAGGCACTTGAAGGAGAGCCCCTTTAGATGATCTAAGAGGGCAAACTGGTATGTATGGGAGAAGGCGGTCCTTTAGGTAGGCTGGGCCTAAGTCATGAAGGGCCTCAAAGGTCAGTACCATCATCTTAAGTTGGGATCGGAAGTGAACGGGCAGCCACTGCAGCTGCTGAAGGAGCTGCTGAGTCAAACTGTCCAGCCCCTGTTACCACCCGAGCTGCTGCCTTTTGTACTAACTGTAGCTTCCAAACTGTTCTCGAGGGAAGCCTTACAGCAGATTACAGTAGTCCAGCTGTAGTCCAGTACAGTAGTCCAGTACAAAATCTGATAGTGATTTCCAAAGTTCATATTTCTAATAGCTGCAGAAAAGACTCCAAGGCTATAAACTGACAACACTGATAAATTGATATAAATTGATAAATCTCACAAATATTTTGCATTATTTTAATATGCTGAATTAGTAGGGTTCCCCAACCTTATTGATCTATTAATGAATCATGGAATTACTTTAAATGTGCATCTGTGACAGGTCTGGTTTAAAACAAAAATATTTACAGAGTATTCTAGCAGGATATCTTGAAGGATATCTTCACTTTCAACATATTGCCATGTTGAGACTTTAATTAAGACATATTAGTCTTAGAATTATGGTATAAGGTTTATTAGTGCTACTAAAATCAGGTATCACAAAGTACTTCATGCCTCATTAATATGATTTATGAGTATGGGATAGTATCCATCCACAGCTTAAACTGTCAACTCCATCAATTAAGAAAGTTTGCACCGTTAACTAGCCAAAGGACCCTGTGAAACAATCGTGTAGGAGCCTAGTTCTGTACTTAAAGGGCGTGTGCACAGGATGTAGTTAGCAGCTGTACTGCCATAATGTATGGCTACAAGCAGAGACAGCAGGACAGCCTCCTGTGAACGCTAACTGTAAAGTAAGTGGAAGACGAGATGAGTATGTAATGGTAAACTAATACTGCTCATGCGAGATGGGGATAGTGGAGTCTGGTGGCTTGCATCATTTTCTCCATGGAATCTCCAAAACTGTGACATGGCATATGAAACCGGCCACCTATCAGCCTGCTGTCTCCACAGCTTTATGGGCTAATATCATGAGGGATAAAGGCTAATGGACAGCCCAACAAAAGCGGTTTGCCATCAGGCAGTGAACAGACAGGCGGTGTACCTTCTGGCAAATTCTGCCATCAAGATGCTGGTTTTCTTGAATCTGGATTACTTAATTAAAACATTTCTTTTGATCACATCGAAGGGAGCACCAAAGCAGCTCACACTAAATCCAGTGCAGAGTACACAGGGACACTAGCGGCCACTACAGCAGCCTTTAGTAATCGGTTCCACAGGTCAACTGTGCACAGCATGCAATTTTGAGTTGCCTTAAACCCATGTTGGATGTTAAATTCTATAGAGAACAGAACGTTAGTTCGAAGAGAACACGTTACTTTTCACAAATCCTTTTGCATCCTTTGTTCCATCTGTTTCCTTTCTGAAGTGCTCCAATCTTATTAGTTGCTGTTCATATGGAAGCCATTCCTTTGTTATTGCTGTTAATTGTACTTTTCCTAGTTCTTTTTTTGTTGTCCTTTTTGCAAGGGCATGAACCGAACTGCAAACCACTGTTTTTATAAAGGAACTTGATACTTTTTCATTTTCCTTTTTAGTGTTGTTATGGATTATTCTGAAAGTCTGCCAACTTCTCCCCCCCCCCAAATCCACGCTTCCTATATTATCACCTCATCTTTCAAATTATTCTTCTCTGGTTTATCTGTTTCATGCATCACTTTGATTGGCCCAGGGGGCAAGTGGCTCTCAGAGAAGAGAGTAGCTTTTTTCATACTGTTTATTCTATTGGTTCAGTACACACAGGGCGCAAAACGCTGTGCAATATAAATGCCCATTCCACAGAACTGGCAGACATGCTGCTTTGTTGCAAATGTGCCCTGAATGGGCAATGGAAGGCATTTAAGGTCAAAGTTAGAAAGAAATCAGGTTTATTCAAAGTCTTGCCTTCACACTGTGTAAGGATCAATACAAGGAGAATTCCAGCAGCAGAGTGGACTAAGGTTAGAAGATGAAATGAGTGCTACCATTTCTGCATGCTTAATTATTCCACTTAAGAGTATCTTCAGAAGACCAGGGCCATAAAAATTCAAATTAGGTGTAATTTTCCTGTGTGAACGAAAAAGTCTGCCGTTAATATGTGTAATTTGCAGCAGATATCTTGTAAATCTCGCACAGCACTCTCTAACTTTGGGTAGCATCATAAGCACATTTCAAAGCGGGATGAAGTCAAGCCCATGGGCATGATTGCTTATCTACAAAGCCACCTGCCTGGCGTAATTTAGATGATTGTGCTGGGGAAAAAGATGTGCAAATGGGAGAATATATTTAAAAAGGATTGTCCTTAATGCTATTTACCAAAGACGATTTGGAACTCCAGTTAACCCTCAGAGGGAACAAAACTATACAGAGCAACTGACAAATGCATTTGCATTCAAGTCTCATTCTTTCCTCCCTAATCTCAAACCATATTCCCCAGCTCTCCTTCCTTTTAATGCTCCTTTATCAGTCCATACAAAAAGGCACTGCATGTGATGCAAAATGATTTGCAGGGTGTGAAGATGCCAGATGCAGGAGAGTGGCAACGAGATGCAGGTATGTAGTGGTCTTGTGTGCTGCCTGAGGCATTTGGTGGGCCACTGTGAGATACAAGATGGACTAGATGGGCCTTTAGTGGGGCTCTGAAGCTTCTTATGAAGAGGACACAAAGCTTCTCTTCCACTATGCAATGAATATAATGTGTGAATGCAAGATCTCCATGTAGAGACCCACATGTACCTTGTGCCAGTTTAAGGTAAAGGTAAATGTTTCCCCACGACCGAATGTTCTAGTCATGACCGACTGTAGGGGGCAGTGCTCATCTCCGTTTCAAAGTCTGTAGAGCTGGCGTTATTGTCCGAGGACAAGCTTCCGTGATCATGTGGCTGGCATGACTCTACGCCGTAGTGCACGGAATGCCATTACCTTCCCACCGAAGTGGTCCCTATTTATCTACTTGCATTTTAGGTGCTTTCGAACTGCTAGGTTGGCAGGAGCTGGGCCAAGCAACGGGAGCTCACTCCGTCGTGCAGTCTTGAACTCCCAACCTTGCGGTCGAAATCCCAGCAACAGCGGATTAACTTGCTGCGCCACCGCGTCCCCTGTGCCAGTTTACATAGCCATTATTCCCTTGCCCCTTTTTTCTGGGTAGGGGGGACCATGTAAATCAGGGCTTGATGCATACAAGTCTCTTGAAGGACAGTAAGGAAATTGAGGATAGAGCCACTATTAGCTGCTGACAGGTTTTGCTGCCAGAATCCCACCTCCTTACCTTCACTGCATTGAAGCAGAATGCATACAGGACAAACACAACGATACAGCTTCGAGCAATATTGTATAGCGAAGACAACATCCCTGCAGCAGCTGAAATACAGACATTCAAATTTACTACTCTTTATCTAGTTACAGCTGCTGAAGCACAACTGAAAACTATGACAAAATTTATAACAAACTTTAATGTAATCTCCTGCAGTTTTACTCCGATGATCATATTTAATTAGTTCATAAATTCAGACAATCATTGGACCACAAAAAGTCCAGAGAGATGCCTTAAAAACTTAATCTTCCACACATACATGCAAATTTAATGAAACCACAGCGTTCAGGTTGCTGTGTGATACAATGCACAAAGATACATGATGCCAGAGGAACCTTTAACAACGCAATCCTAACCCTGCACTGGTACACCAGTCTGCATGGCCTGTACTTTATCCAACACAGAGCAGGCTAGAGTCATCTTAGGGTAAAGGGATATTTTTCTCCTTACTCCTACTGAGCCCTAGTCTGCCCTATTGGGACCACACAGATCTGGTGCACATCCAAGAAGCCCATGTAGGACTGCCTGGCCTGGGGTTTAGGATATAGCCAGTAGTGGGATCTGCAAATGAAGACGTGGAACGCTGGGCGGGACTTACATGCGATTGGCTGCCTGTCCGCTCCGTTCCGAGCAGGCGCCCCCTCCAAGGCCAGGGCAGCCCGCGCGGTGAGCAGGGGGGGCATCGGAACGGAGCGGACGGGCTGCCAATCAAACGGTAGTCCCGCCTAAGTCCTGCCCAGCGTTCCACTTCTTCATTTGCAGATCCCACTACTGGATATAGCGTGTATCACCATCAATCCTCCCAGGCCCAATCCACACCCCCTGCCAAGAAACAGCCCATCCTCATCTCCACACTGCCCTCCTGTTGCCCAATCCCACCCCCAACGTTTCCTGTTACCCAATCCCACCCCCAACATTCACTTACCTGTGCCAGCCAGGGGCACAGGGAATGAAGCTGGTGTTGGCAGGCTGGAGCACATTGTTGTGTTGGCACTGCCAACTCTTGCCTGCTTATGGTGCATTCCCAACACTCGAGAGCCCATGCAGGAGGCCTGCGCCAGCACTGCAGCGCTTTAGAATCGGGCTCTAAGCTACACAACTTAAAGGGCAGGAGCTGCAATATGGGCTACGGAATAATGCAGGAAGGTTTACAGCAGGGGTGTCACATATGATCTCCAGAAGCTCATTATTGAGCCGCTGTGATAATTGAGCTCTCCCATCACTGCCCTTTCCGTGGTGTATCAGCTTGCAGCTTAGCAGTTTAGGGCAGCTGATGGTGGTGCTGATGGAAGAGCCCAATCATCACAGCGGCTCAATAATGAGCTTCTGGAGATCATATGTGACACCCCTGCTGTAAACCTTCCTGCATTATTCCGTAGCCCATATTGCAGCTCCTGCCCTTTAAGTTGTGTAGCTTAGAGCCCGATTCTAAAGCGCTGCAGTGCTGGCGCAGGCCTCCTGCATGGGCTCTCGAGTGTTGGGAATGCACCATAAGCAGGCAAGAGTTGGCAGTGCCAACACAACAATGTGCTCCAGCCTGCCAACACCAGCTTCATTCCCTGTGCCCCTGGCTGGCACAGGTAAGTGAATGTTGGGGGTGGGATTGGGTAACAGGAAACGTTGGGGGTGGGATTGGGCAACAGGAGGGCAGTGTGGAGATGAGGATGGGCTGTTTCTTGGCAGGGGGTGTGGATTGGGCCTGGGAGGATTGATGGTGATACACGCTATATCCAGTAGTGGGATCTGCAAATGAAGAAGTGGAACGCTGGGCAGGACTTAGGCGGGACTACCGTTTGATTGGCAGCCCGTCCGCTCCGTTCCGATGCCCCCCC
>JAJKFI010034700.1:0-18296 GCA_029204185.1 Lerista edwardsae | reverse complement strand
TGATAAACAAAGCATTAGTGTAGATTGTGTCAATGTTTTTTTTTTTTAATTTTAAGGGTCAGTAAAGGCAACAGAACAAAGACAAAGGACAGAATAACTACAGGTGCCCAGATTAATTGGCTGCATAAACAGAGAGAGTACAGGTGGTAGACTGTACTAAACAAAGGGAGCAGACCACCACCGACTGTTCCTGCCCAAGCTCCCTGTATGCCAAAGAGTCTTCTGTGGAATCCCAGTTAGGACCCCCACCCCCAGGAAGCTGCATAGCGGCAGTGATTGGTGATCTGAGGTCACCAACACTAATCCAGTACTAGCCATATCTTTTCAGTCAGAAGTTTACATTCAAGACCATGTGAATTTCATAGGTACAAAATCCCAGCAAATCACTTTGCAAATGTTCTGTCATGCATTTTTCTGTTCGTGTTTTGTCATCACCGGCCCACAGGCCTGCCCTCCCCCACTCTCTTCTACCTCCCACTGTCCTTCCCAGGGCCTACATCTGCCGCCCTCACCTGGGTCGGCCTGTTGGCAGAAGTGGTACATATGCACTTTACGGTGTTTGTACCTAGGGCACCCTTGGAATTGGGCTGACAAAGGTTCTGTGAGCCTAATCCACACAGCGCCACGTTTTTTAGAATGACTCTACACTGTCCAAGATTACTATGAATCTGGCAAAGGCAACAAAGAGCATTTGGGTTCTGTTCCAATACTCCCTCTTCTTCTTGGTGTCTCTATGGCAAGTGCTGAGAGGATTCTGCATGATCTCTTCTCTACCTTATTGTCTCTACAATCAGCAAGTGACTTTGGGGCATATGTATCAAGTCGATCTTGCACTTCTGGTTTATTTTCAGTTTCCTTTGTCTTCTATGAATGAGAATGCCTCATACGTCACAGGGATGTACAAAATTATCACACAGATACTAATGTAAAAAATAGATATACAGTGTCATTTTAAACCGTAAAAACCAAACAAACCAATCCTGTACACACCTCTCAGTTCTCTCTCCTGATATTCTTTGTTTTTAAGGATAGGGTGGGAAATCCACAACCATGGATGGTGTTTGCGAAGCTGAGGAAGTACGTAGTGCGTTATGAATCCCACGGTCCATGCTAAAGCGAAAAGCACAATGCTGAGAAATGGCTGAGTTAAAAAAAAGGAAAGAGGAAAAAGCTAAAGGCCATGTATTAGGTACAATAAATATGCTTTCTAAATGTAATACATCTTGATTTTCTTGAAGCTTTTTCACTCAAGAATTGTCTGATTTTATTCTGAAAAATCTATACTTAAATGCAGAGGGGGGGGGGAACAACTGAGGAAATGAAAGCAAAAGATACTCTTCTCATTTTCCTTTTATAATGCAATTTAAACACATAAATTATTTATGTTCGAGCTCAAGAGACCAGTAAGGAAACGTTTCTGTAGGAATTGACCCACCTCTGCAAAACATTCTGTTTGTACATTCACAGCTCAAGGAGTTCACCGTGCTGGGTGACAAAAACACAGAAAGTGTCTTATAAGGGCATGCTAACAGAATGCAAACCCCCCCAGAGAATATGCCTCATATGAGAAGCCTAAGAGCCTGAACCAGAAGGCCATATCGCCAGCAGTACGTGTGTACCCCCAGCAAAAATGTCACGAACATGCTGTAAACCACATCTACAACAACATACTGCCCGCGCTGGGCTGGTGATCAGTTAGCACCAGGCCCTAACGTGGGTAGACAAGATGGCTGGTGCTCCAACAGCACTGGCCGCTGGTAAGTCCATTTGGGACAGGGGGAGGGGGAAGGGGAGGAACCAGACGGCTGGTTGGGACGGGATGGCTTCCACTGCCGAATCTTATCCCTGGTGGTGGCCCGGGCAGCCCAACACGGGGCCATTCAATTCACGGCCAGCAAAATAGTAGTGAGCCGAGCAGCCCCATTGCTGGTGGCAGGACTTTCCTCAGGGAAAGGGGACGAATGTCCCCTTCTCCCAAGGAACCTCTGGAAGCTGCCTGGCTCCCGCAGGATGCAGCAGTAGCCATTTTTGGTACCGTTGCTCCTACAGGAGCCGGCCAGTTCAGGATTGGGCTGTAAGGCTTATCATTCTTAGATGATGGATCAATGTATATAATTTGTCTTCATCGCACCTCGGGACTGGTAAGGCCAATGACATTTGGTCCACAAGCTACAACTGATATGTGAAGATCACTTGAAACACGGTTAGGCATGGCAACAGCTTCATACATTGGCAGTAAGAATGTGGAACAACTTGCCACATTTATATTCCTCTTTGTGTGCA
Organism: Lerista edwardsae; assembly: GCA_029204185.1. Lineage (NCBI taxonomy): Eukaryota > Metazoa > Chordata > Lepidosauria > Squamata > Scincidae > Lerista > Lerista edwardsae. The sequence goes on along the minus strand of JAJKFI010034700.1, from coordinate 16,013 downwards.
GAATGCTACACCATCACCAGACATTCCTGGCCATGGCTGGGGGTGACACATAAATGCTTCACACAACAGATGCTCTTCATGGAACAAGTTGCTCTGTATATTAGGCCAGCCATCTGAGACACCTTCCATGCAGAAATTCACCTCAGAAGTTTTTTTACTTGTAAATGTGCTTTGTCTCCAGCATCAATAGTGGTTAAAAACTGTGCCTTTGTAAGGCCCAGCTGTCACTACCATGGTGGAAGAGAGATGAACCAGGGTGATTTGCCACTATTGTTGTTCACCTTTCCACTTTCTTTTGCTCTTCTAAGGAGATCCGCTTTGTGCTTAGAGTTTATCACTTATCCCATTCTCCACAGTGTGTACATAGATCAATTCACAAAATCAAGCTCTCCCAACTCTTAGGGCTGGCTGCCCCCTTGAAAACCTTAATTCCACATCTGAGACATCAAACTGTACCTCAGACAGTTGCACAGAAAGAAGAAACACTAGTGAATTTTCAGTCACAATGCTGTGAAGATGTGGAAAAATTGGCAGCATGTTTCATGAATGCAACACTTACAGGAGCCTGTCAGGTTTCTTTCTCCATGGACACCCACTTCTGTAACTCCATGCTCAACTCTTTCCTCAAGCCCCTCCATTTCAGTTCATGGTGCTTCTATCCACTGTTTATTTCTTAGCTACTCTCTCAGGCAACCTTCAGGCTAGCTTATCATCCCTTTTCCCCTTCCTGAAGGTACAGTCTTTCCTATTGTAGACCCTATAAAGCTCTTTCACACGAATTATCTCATTAGCTTCCCCACCTTCACAACTGCCTGCCACCTCTGCTTCTTTCTGCTATCCGGCTTAGCAAATGTTTGCTGCTTGTTTAACTGCCTGTTCTTTTCATCGAGCCATCCTGCTTTTCAACTCCCACACCTTTACCTTTTCAATCTCTCTTCCCATCAAAAGTAGGACTTTTCCTACTACTCTCTTTCTGAGACTTCCAATCCTACTTTCTAGTGTCAATACAGCAGCTATGAAGCCCTGAGGAAAGGGAACAAACATTCCTTTACCTTGAAGAGACCTTCATGACTATCTCCCCACTGCAGGATGTAGTGCGTACCTTGTTGACACTGGAAAGTTGGATAGAATGGGGCCCTCAGTCCCCTATCCTACTTATGCCTTCTGTTTTGAAGCTTGTGCAAATGTTTTTCTCTACCCAACTGGCCTGTTACTTCAGTGCACGGAGGACTGTCGTGAATATCCCACAACTTCCCTTGTCAGACAGAACAGCATTTAAGGTGTTATAAAAGCCTAAAACTATGCCAGAAGCTTTGCAACCACTGCCATAAAATTCCAGAGTGCATTATAAAGCTATTTTACAATATATTTATAAACCAGTTATTTCTGTTCATGAAATGATATGACACTTCCATTACCTCTTACAAGCATATCTTTGTTGTTCTCCTACTCTATCTTCTATAATAGCCTGTTATAATGTCTCATTCCTTTGAGAAACAGAGATATTTTAAGAACAATGCAGAAGAAAATAATTATAATACCTACCCCTAATGACAAGAAAACTGTACTGGCACTGACTGCAAATGATAGCACGGCAGCCACAGAGCACACAATGAGATCGGATTTCAAGGTTTCCCTCTGTGAACATAATTTTTAAAATATAAAATCTTAGGCAAATAACAAATTTGACTTGCTAAATTAAACTACTCCATCCTGAGCAGTTGACAGCTGCACTATAACTATATCAGTCATCGCTTAGAGTAAATTCCCCATCACCACTTGGCTCAGCAGTCGGTGTTCAGACAAAATTACATTGGAGAAACGTTTAAACCTGCCAACTCTAATACAAGAAACTTAACACCAACACAAGACACAGTTCATTGAGGATTCTTTCCACACAACGTTTGAAATGAAGGAAGACGTACAGGATCAGTATTTAATTGCCTGGATCATTGACATTTTAGAACAAAAATCAGAACTTTTTATCACTGGGACCCACATTTTAGAGCATCAATCTGCCCGGGACCCATCAGAAGTGATGTCACAGCTGCAAGTACCATCATTGTGATGCCAGAACCTGCTGCTCCCCTGAGAATGCAGCAATAAGCTGGGTTATTTCTCTGCCATTTTCCAATAGGAAAGTAATAAGAAAGGAAGAAAAAAGCCTATTTACAACCCTGACACAAGCAAAACAACCACACAGCCCTCCCCATCTCCAGCATCCCATTTTCCCATGTTTTCACCTGAAATTAGTTCGCGACCCACTGGTGGGTCGTGACCCACAGTTTGGGAACCATTGACCTAGATTGACTTGGATTCTACTCATAGTCCAGGGCCAGTCTCTTTCAGTTTAACCTACCACCACAAAGAGTTGGTCAGCCTAACAGGTCAATCAGTCTAACACTTGTTCCAGGAAAGATAGTAGAAAGCCTGAAAGCTAAAAATCTTAACACACATAGAAGAACAAATCTTGCTAAAGGAGAATCAGCGTGGCTTTGGTAAGAGCAAGTCCTGCCTCACAAAACTTTTTAGAATTCTTTGAACAGGACTACAGGCATGGGGATTTGGGCAAACCCATGGATATTATATATCCGGATTTTCAGAAGACATTTGACATGGTCCCTCACTAAAGGCTGGTAAGAAAACACCACAGCCAGGGAATAAAAGGCAGGTCCTCTTATGCATAAGGAACTGCTTAAGAACCAGGAAACAGAGATTGGGGGACAATGAGCAATTTTCACAATGGAAAGAGGTGAAAAGTAGAGTGCCCCAAGGATCTGTCCTAGGACCAGTACTTAGTCATAAATGACCTAGAGACAGGCATAAGCCACAAGGTTGTCAGGTTTGTGGATGACACTAAACTTTCCCGGGTGGGGAAAAACAGAAAGGATTGTAAAGAGCTCCAAAAGGGTCTCTCCAAACTGAGGGAAATGTGCAGCAAAATGGAAGATGTGTTTCAGGGTGCAATCCTAACCTGGAGTTAGGCCAGCACAGTTAGGCCAGGAAAATTTGGCTGTCACAAGGGATACCATAAAGTATGTCTGGACCACTCTTGGAGTCAGAGAGACCAGCACACAGACATGCGCCATCCTCCCTGACTCCGAGAGTGGTCCAAACACGTTTCACGGTGTCCTTTGTGCCAGCCAAACTTTGCTGGCCTAACTGTGCCAGCCTAACTCCAGGTTAGGATTGCACATTCAGTAACAAACTCAGAAATAAAAAGTTTAATAGGAAGATAGCTTGGGTTGTGCTTTTCAATTAATTAGATCTTGAAAAAAATGCCTATTCTTTCTTCCCATTGTACTACAAAGAAAATGTCTCCTGAAAAGCTCTTTGGGATACCTCAAACCTGATACGTTAAACAGGAAGCATGCTGTGGGTGTCTTCTTTTTGCCCTTAATTGAGGTTTTTGGAGCATTGTATGAATAGCTTTAGTCACTGACTACTGATCCTTAAGGCTAGGAAGGAAGTTGAGTATGGATGTAACACATGAATACCCCTAGGCTGCCGGTTAATGCAGTAATCAACCATGCAGATGCCTATGAAATTAATTAGAAAGCTAGGCAGCTCCATCCTCAAAGTTGAGTGGTTAATTATCCAACATAGCCGCTTTGCAATTCCAGTCACCAAAGCTGACAATTGTTACAGGGCCATTCAAGAACTACAATGTAACAGAGGTCACTGGAAAATGCAGTACAAGGGTCCAATCCTATCCAACTTTCCAGTGCTGGTGCAGCCATGCCAATGGGGGCATGCACTGCATCCTGTGGTGGCAGAGCAATCATGGAGGTCTCCTTAAAGTAAGGGAATGTTTGGGAAGCTCCATTGGCACTGGGAAGTTGGATAGCATTTGGCCCAAATCAGTTATACAGATGAGAGATCAAATACACTTGTGTTAAATAGTAAACCCTTCTCTCTGATCTTGAAAAGGGGGATAATTGTCTTCAGCAAAAAGGGCATCATTTCCATGGACTCAATTTAGAATAAATATTATCCACAACACTATACTTTCTCTCTCTTGTGTGTGCACGTGCGTGCGTGTATGAGAGAGAAAACACACACACACAATATAATAGATTAACAGGAAGCATTTGACATATATATTGTGTTCTTTATGATTAGATTGAATTCACAAGTGAGGCAGAAGCACGTTACTTTTTCACATGGCAACTTTAATTTTTTTGTTAATGCAGGTAGATAGGAACATAACTGCAATTAGTGGAAGCTGTTGATCAAGTTATAAGATAATGTGGGCATGATACAATATTGTTCAATGCATCACAGAATCAGCACTACAGAAGATGTTTGGATGACTGTGGGGGAGTGATGTGGGGGAGAAAAAAAAGTGTCTGAGAAGGCAGAGAAAAGGGTCATTTCACCCTTTTCCCTTGCATTATTTTCCTGATTTCAACCCTCCCTTCTCACTGAAATGGTTATGCTGGAGAGAAAAAACACAGTTTCCTGCATCAAGGAACAGATGTTAAGGGGGAGCAATTTAGAGCAAGAGAAATGTATAGAAAGAAAGAGTTAAAACTCTTCCCTCTACCTTGGGCACGTTAAATTAAACTTTAAAAAAATCTGGAATCTAGTCATAGATCTTTGGCATCACAAAAGATTGCTTTGGCCTTGATCAAATAAACAAAATGCTCTGAACTTCCACATAAAGGTTAGTCAAATCCCATTGAAACAATAAGCAAAGTTGCACCATTTTGCAGTGTGAAAGAACCCCTGTGTCTTTCTTCAGAAGGACCAAGTGCAAGGAAAAAAGTCTCATCCCTAAAACCTTTCTGACATTCAACCAAGTTGCACTCTGAAGCAATTCACAGTGTTACTCCAAACTAGTCTCTCCCCTAAAGATTTAAATAATTTGATCAGACAACCTGGAACTTTGTTCATAAAACAGTATCACAGCATGACTATGAGATTTCACAGGACACCTTTGCACACCTACCACTGATTCTCTCATCTTCTCAGGAAGTGGATCAGCTTGTGGATCTTCCAAATGTTCATGCAGAAAGTGGGGAAAATATTTGCACTGAATTAGAGACCTGGTTTCAAAAAAAAAAAAAATTAATCTCAGAACATTCTCATTTTATTAGCCTGACAGTTATCTATTTATACAACTCTTTAGAGAAGGCAATATAGGCATGAATGCTTAACATATCCAGCAACCCAAGGTAGCAGCTCTGATAACTAGTCTGGCACCTGAGAACCATCCAGTGTCTAACACTAAGCGGTAAACAATACATTTCTTTTGGGAAAACAGAATGAGTATCTTGTACAACGATCACACTTGCCACTCTAGACAGACTTCAGTGGTGGTCAGCTAGCAGGCCCACTGCCTTCCACACACCTCGGAATGTCCTCTGGCGAGAGTATCATGCTCTCCCAACACAGGGGCATTCAGGCCAAAGTTGGCTGTCCTCCAGCAAACTGTCTTATGAATTGCTGCGGGGAGTAATAATAAAATAGGGATGTGTTTTAGGAAGTGGCTGACACCGACTGCATTTCTGATATTAATTCCCCGATGTTCACTTCCCATAAAATATTTTTACCTTCAAAATGTGGATACGCAGTCAGTATCAATCCACTGAAAAAGTAAATTTTTCCCAGTATGGTACTAATGTGCTCTGCAATACACAGGTAAAACTAAGAACAGACCAACATTCCACATTTCAAGGGAAGGAGCCATAGCTGGGTGAAAGAGCTGTCTTGCCAAATTTCCTCCACAATCTTATGTCCACAGACTAATTAGTTTCCCTTTTATCCTCAAACAGCTCAAAACACCCTAGGCCCAACCACCCAGCAAGGGCAAAAGGCAGTTCAGCCACACAGGTCCTCCTGGCTCTTCCAGTTGGTGGCTCCAGGGGCATGGCAGCCACACAATAATTCCCTACAGCAACCTTAGTTGCAACCACAATCACAGTCCCAACAACCTCAAGTTTTTTATTTATTTCGTCCGTCCATTAATTAAACAATCCGTCAGTCCCAATCAATCACTTTCCAAACTCTTCCTACCTACCTACCTCTTTTCACACTGCAAACTTCCTGCCCCTACACCTATGACACTGCTGTTCCCAGGAGCTACTGGGGTGAACCCTGAAATTCCTGGCTGACAGACAAGGGGCCACTGCTAATACCATTCCTTATCTCCTCGAGGTAATCTTCCGCAATCTCCATTACAAGAGCACTTGCTGTACAAAGGAAAACTGAGCTGAGCTGATTTATAAACTGACCCCAGACAGAGACTCTGAGATGAAAGGAAAACAAGTAGAGACTCTTCAGTAAGCTGGCAATTATTTCATTCATTAGAACCAAACTAATCCATATGAAAATGTTAAAGAAACACTGGCTATTATATAGTATACATAGTATGAGGAAAAGGAGATTTGTAGCTGTGTGTTCAAAACATGGATGCCCCATTTTTTGCATGAAATGTTAATTTGTTTTTGTTTAAAGCTTTATAACTAAAAAGTGTTATTTTAAAAATCCATGTAGCAGCTGGTGCAGGGCTGTCATAAGAACACAAGAAGGGCCCTGCTGGATCAGGCTGAGGACCCATCTAGACCAGCTTCGCCAGATGCCTCTGGGAGCACCCAAGGCAACATTACCAGCATCCTGTTGCCACTTTCTTGCATCTGGCATCAGAGATGGGCTACCTGTAAAACATGGAGGTTGCACACGTGACGTGTATGCAAGTCATGACTTGTAACCGTGATGCCCTTTTCCTCCATAAATCTGTCCAATCCCCTTTTAAAGGCTTCTAGATCAAGAGCCATCACCACATCCTGTGGCATTTGTACCCCAAACATTTGCTATATACTATAGGAAATCTACTATACGACAGGAAATCACTTCAAAAATGAAGTGTTTTGAATCACTTCAAAGCAACATTGGGATTGATTTGAGGTGAATCACCCTTAATTGCAGTTCTTCCATTTTTTCCAACAGTCACATTTTCAAGATTAAAAACTGCCGTGTCAGTACAAAATATGCTAATTTCAAATTTAGCATTATGCGCCAACTTCTTCATCTTTATGCCATCACGCTTCCTTTATGCATTCCCAATCCCATGAATCCTCCTTAATTTAGTTCAAAGTAATGGGGGCGGGGAAGGAGAGAAGAAAGAGGATTACACACTTTAATCATGGTTATTCCATGAATATTTGATGCTTTCTAAATATGAGAAATAAATTGTTTTAATCCCAAACAAGATATTTAAGAGCAATTCGAACTGCAGAGATGTGATTAAAGGTATTAGAAGAGATTAGAAACTCTGAAAGGCAACCAAGCAATGATTTCAAGGACACAAATTTCCTCACTTAAAGCAAAAAGCTAGAACCTAATTTGTGTATAAATAAAAATGGATGAAAAAGTTGTACTTTTTTTTTAAAAAAAAAAGAAGAAACACATATTTGTACTTTACGGGATTTTACATTATGATCAAGGTTATTTATTCCATTCCTATATCCTCAGCTATGAAAATTTGTGTTGCAACATCTGCTCAGACTTGAGGATTCCAGCACATCACGAGAGGCAGTGAGACTGTGCATCAATGCATGTATGTCTGTGCTCACTCATGCCCTCCCAGAGGCGGATCTAAAAGGGGGGGGGCAAATCTGTAAGTTTTGCAAGAAGCCTTACCCTGTCATGTAACTCCCTCCTCTCCCTTGCTGCTGCAGCCAGTAAGCAACGCCAAGATGTTGCTGTTCCCTGTGAGGATTGGCTAGAACAGTGCAGGAGAGGAGTGTTTTCCACTGCAAGGTAAGGCTTCTTGCAAAACTTACAGATTCGCCCCCCCCTTAGATCTGCCTCTGTGCCCTCCCAATTCCTTTTGAGGACTGGGCAGTCAGAAGACAGCCCACACAGAAGAAGGTTTCTATAGCTAACCGTTTCCCAGGCAGATGAATAAAATGGTCAAGAGCGAGCACATGGGAAGGGAAGGCCCTAGTGAGGGCTGCGGCTCAGTGGCAGCTCACATGCTTTGTATGCAGAAGGGCCCAATCCCTGTCATCTCCAGGTAGAGCACAGAAAAATTCCTGTCTGACACCTTGAACAGCCACTGCTCCTCTGTGTTGACAATATTAACTTAGATGCATCGATTCAGCATAAAGCAGGTGGTTAGGCAACTATTTCCCAAAGTGCCACATGGGACTGCCCAGAGAGTGCAATCCTAACCTGGAGTTAGACTGGCACCGTGAGGCCAGCACAAGGGACACTGTAAATTATGTTTGGACCACTCTTGGAGCCAGAGAGGCCAGCACATGGACATATGCCATCCTCCCTGACTCCAAGAGTGGTCCAAACACGCTTTACTGTAGCCCTCGGTACCAGCCAAACTTTGCTGGCCTAACTGTGCCAGCCTCACTCCAGGTTAGGAATGCTACCTAAACATTTTTACAGAAGCAAAACAACATTGGACGTATACAAATTATAGTATTGTGGCAAATACACAAAAAACTGTTTGCAAGTGACTTACATTAAAACAGACGGGTCACTGCTTTGCCTACTAAGATGGTAAGAAAGCGCAACTAAGAGGCCACAGAAAGCAGAAAACAATGCAGGAATGTGCTGAGTATCCCATGGCTCCTGTAGATGTAAAAAGGAACAAAAGAATATCTTTACATTATGGAAGGAATTTAAATAGCACCCGCACTGATCAATGTATAGCATTTCACCTGTTCCTCCACATGTTAAAAGAACTGCTGCATCTCAATCTTTCTAATGTGGGAGAAATTATGATGTTAACGACATACTGAATCACAGGCCTGCAAATCACTTCCCCCCCTCAAAATTTATGGTGGTTTTATATGAATTTGAGGTGAGGATTTTTTAAAAAAGTCACCTGTTTTGCTCTATTATGCCTAGTTTCAGAGATACGGCATAGCCTCATTAGTGACTGGTGCAAGCAGCATCCTCTTGAGGAAACCATGGGACAGGCTTCCTCATGAGGAAATGGCTTGAAACATTCACTAACGAGGCTATGCAGTATCTCCAAATGCAGACATATTAGGGCAAAACTGATGCCATTTTTTGAATCAGCACCCCAATTATAATAGGTCTAACTTTTACAGCAAAATGTCTGTTGGCCTGTGTAGTTCCACAAACCACAGTATCTCTAAAACCAGCAATTAGCTAAAGAAAGAAAGAAACAACCCACATGAAAGTCAGATTTTCCCCTCCTCGCTTCATACCTGAAGACTCAAGAGGCAATGTAAATAATTCTCATTTAAATTTAAAAGAAATAAGCTGCAGGGCACACACAAAACAGCAAAATAGTCCGTGACTGTCAAAACTTTCCCTTGCTTATTCAGTACAAATAGTTGTTGCTTTGTTGGTCCAGAAAAAAAGAATACAAAATAGGTGGCATAATCATTGGCCAAATACATTATTCTCAGAGTTGTACTGTGGCCCTACTGAATCCTTATCCACACCCTCAGTGGGAATTGGATTGCAAAGTGTATAATCTCCACAATGAAGACCACAGACGTAATGGGCTGGTTATTCATCCGTGTGCACCTCCTAAGTCAGCTTCTGGAGCAACCTTCTTGTGGGTGGCCCTTCTTCACCTCCCGCCTAGCCCTGTCTAAATGCAAACACTCCCAGCTTTCCTATATCACGGTACTTCCCAAAGTGTGGGTAACGACCATTGGGAAGCAAAACTGAGTCATTCTCCCTTAAGGGGAGAGGCCCAGTTTTGGGTGTCCCAATGGTGCGGCACTGCGGACACCAGGGACTTTTAAACATACCTGGGTGGTCAGAGGCCCTCTGCAGCCCTCACTGTGGGTCTCCCAGAAGCTAGTAAAAGCCCCACCTTGCGCTCAGCACTTCCAGTTTGCATGTGGCGCTGTCAGGACACCCTCCTCAGTCCCAGTCCTCACCCTGCAGCAACTTACAGTGATCCAAACGTCCAAGTATGATTTTGGGAACCGCTGTTATATCGGCATTCTATTGGCTCAACCCCAAGATATTCAGTCTCAGGACCTCTTCTTTTGGCACATACAAAGGGATCTAAATATGCCAGTATTAAGTGATTTGTTATTGCAGAGGTAATAGTGTCATTTTTCTACTTTCCTGTACCACTTCTGCTTTGAGATTCAAAGGTATCTCTATTGACACATTATTATAGTAATCTTTCTTCAAACTTAGGGGTAAGATTCTCTTTCTCCTTAAAGCCATATGTCTAGGGAAAAGCCTTAAGAGAAATCATAACACATTCAGCTCAACACCTGTTGAGCAGCTTATCACTCATTAGTCAATGAGCAATATTTATTTATTTATTTATTTATTTATTTATTTATTTATTTGAAGAATTTATACCCCGCCTTTCCTATGCCAAAGCAAATGCCCAGAGCAGCTTACAGAGAACAAACAAAATACAATGTAACCATAATAAGTAAAACATAATAAGTAAAACACATTAAAACAACAACAAATTAAACATTAACGGGAACACCGAGAGTGAACTGGAGTGAAAGCTAGACCCAATTCTGGATATCAGGACATCTTGGAGGGTGGGAAAAACAATTGACTAGGGGAGTGAAACAGACTATGACAATACATCAGAGGGACAGAGGGCAGACAGCCACACAGTCATCCAAAGGCCGGACTAAATAAGTATGATTTGAGCCTTCTCCAAAAGGCCATGAGGGGGTTCTTAGTTCTTCTGGTAGGGAATTCCATATTTGTGGAGCCATATTTGAAGGCTCCTCCCTGAGTTGCCATCCCTTTAACTTGGGACAAAGGAGGCACTTGAAGGAGAGCCCCTTTAGATGATCTAAGAGGGCAAACTGGTATGTATGGGAGAAGGCGGTCCTTTAGGTAGGCTGGGCCTAAGTCATGAAGGGCCTCAAAGGTCAGTACCATCATCTTAAGTTGGGATCGGAAGTGAACGGGCAGCCACTGCAGCTGCTGAAGGAGCTGCTGAGTCAAACTGTCCAGCCCCTGTTACCACCCGAGCTGCTGCCTTTTGTACTAACTGTAGCTTCCAAACTGTTCTCGAGGGAAGCCTTACAGCAGATTACAGTAGTCCAGCTGTAGTCCAGTACAGTAGTCCAGTACAAAATCTGATAGTGATTTCCAAAGTTCATATTTCTAATAGCTGCAGAAAAGACTCCAAGGCTATAAACTGACAACACTGATAAATTGATATAAATTGATAAATCTCACAAATATTTTGCATTATTTTAATATGCTGAATTAGTAGGGTTCCCCAACCTTATTGATCTATTAATGAATCATGGAATTACTTTAAATGTGCATCTGTGACAGGTCTGGTTTAAAACAAAAATATTTACAGAGTATTCTAGCAGGATATCTTGAAGGATATCTTCACTTTCAACATATTGCCATGTTGAGACTTTAATTAAGACATATTAGTCTTAGAATTATGGTATAAGGTTTATTAGTGCTACTAAAATCAGGTATCACAAAGTACTTCATGCCTCATTAATATGATTTATGAGTATGGGATAGTATCCATCCACAGCTTAAACTGTCAACTCCATCAATTAAGAAAGTTTGCACCGTTAACTAGCCAAAGGACCCTGTGAAACAATCGTGTAGGAGCCTAGTTCTGTACTTAAAGGGCGTGTGCACAGGATGTAGTTAGCAGCTGTACTGCCATAATGTATGGCTACAAGCAGAGACAGCAGGACAGCCTCCTGTGAACGCTAACTGTAAAGTAAGTGGAAGACGAGATGAGTATGTAATGGTAAACTAATACTGCTCATGCGAGATGGGGATAGTGGAGTCTGGTGGCTTGCATCATTTTCTCCATGGAATCTCCAAAACTGTGACATGGCATATGAAACCGGCCACCTATCAGCCTGCTGTCTCCACAGCTTTATGGGCTAATATCATGAGGGATAAAGGCTAATGGACAGCCCAACAAAAGCGGTTTGCCATCAGGCAGTGAACAGACAGGCGGTGTACCTTCTGGCAAATTCTGCCATCAAGATGCTGGTTTTCTTGAATCTGGATTACTTAATTAAAACATTTCTTTTGATCACATCGAAGGGAGCACCAAAGCAGCTCACACTAAATCCAGTGCAGAGTACACAGGGACACTAGCGGCCACTACAGCAGCCTTTAGTAATCGGTTCCACAGGTCAACTGTGCACAGCATGCAATTTTGAGTTGCCTTAAACCCATGTTGGATGTTAAATTCTATAGAGAACAGAACGTTAGTTCGAAGAGAACACGTTACTTTTCACAAATCCTTTTGCATCCTTTGTTCCATCTGTTTCCTTTCTGAAGTGCTCCAATCTTATTAGTTGCTGTTCATATGGAAGCCATTCCTTTGTTATTGCTGTTAATTGTACTTTTCCTAGTTCTTTTTTTGTTGTCCTTTTTGCAAGGGCATGAACCGAACTGCAAACCACTGTTTTTATAAAGGAACTTGATACTTTTTCATTTTCCTTTTTAGTGTTGTTATGGATTATTCTGAAAGTCTGCCAACTTCTCCCCCCCCCCAAATCCACGCTTCCTATATTATCACCTCATCTTTCAAATTATTCTTCTCTGGTTTATCTGTTTCATGCATCACTTTGATTGGCCCAGGGGGCAAGTGGCTCTCAGAGAAGAGAGTAGCTTTTTTCATACTGTTTATTCTATTGGTTCAGTACACACAGGGCGCAAAACGCTGTGCAATATAAATGCCCATTCCACAGAACTGGCAGACATGCTGCTTTGTTGCAAATGTGCCCTGAATGGGCAATGGAAGGCATTTAAGGTCAAAGTTAGAAAGAAATCAGGTTTATTCAAAGTCTTGCCTTCACACTGTGTAAGGATCAATACAAGGAGAATTCCAGCAGCAGAGTGGACTAAGGTTAGAAGATGAAATGAGTGCTACCATTTCTGCATGCTTAATTATTCCACTTAAGAGTATCTTCAGAAGACCAGGGCCATAAAAATTCAAATTAGGTGTAATTTTCCTGTGTGAACGAAAAAGTCTGCCGTTAATATGTGTAATTTGCAGCAGATATCTTGTAAATCTCGCACAGCACTCTCTAACTTTGGGTAGCATCATAAGCACATTTCAAAGCGGGATGAAGTCAAGCCCATGGGCATGATTGCTTATCTACAAAGCCACCTGCCTGGCGTAATTTAGATGATTGTGCTGGGGAAAAAGATGTGCAAATGGGAGAATATATTTAAAAAGGATTGTCCTTAATGCTATTTACCAAAGACGATTTGGAACTCCAGTTAACCCTCAGAGGGAACAAAACTATACAGAGCAACTGACAAATGCATTTGCATTCAAGTCTCATTCTTTCCTCCCTAATCTCAAACCATATTCCCCAGCTCTCCTTCCTTTTAATGCTCCTTTATCAGTCCATACAAAAAGGCACTGCATGTGATGCAAAATGATTTGCAGGGTGTGAAGATGCCAGATGCAGGAGAGTGGCAACGAGATGCAGGTATGTAGTGGTCTTGTGTGCTGCCTGAGGCATTTGGTGGGCCACTGTGAGATACAAGATGGACTAGATGGGCCTTTAGTGGGGCTCTGAAGCTTCTTATGAAGAGGACACAAAGCTTCTCTTCCACTATGCAATGAATATAATGTGTGAATGCAAGATCTCCATGTAGAGACCCACATGTACCTTGTGCCAGTTTAAGGTAAAGGTAAATGTTTCCCCACGACCGAATGTTCTAGTCATGACCGACTGTAGGGGGCAGTGCTCATCTCCGTTTCAAAGTCTGTAGAGCTGGCGTTATTGTCCGAGGACAAGCTTCCGTGATCATGTGGCTGGCATGACTCTACGCCGTAGTGCACGGAATGCCATTACCTTCCCACCGAAGTGGTCCCTATTTATCTACTTGCATTTTAGGTGCTTTCGAACTGCTAGGTTGGCAGGAGCTGGGCCAAGCAACGGGAGCTCACTCCGTCGTGCAGTCTTGAACTCCCAACCTTGCGGTCGAAATCCCAGCAACAGCGGATTAACTTGCTGCGCCACCGCGTCCCCTGTGCCAGTTTACATAGCCATTATTCCCTTGCCCCTTTTTTCTGGGTAGGGGGGACCATGTAAATCAGGGCTTGATGCATACAAGTCTCTTGAAGGACAGTAAGGAAATTGAGGATAGAGCCACTATTAGCTGCTGACAGGTTTTGCTGCCAGAATCCCACCTCCTTACCTTCACTGCATTGAAGCAGAATGCATACAGGACAAACACAACGATACAGCTTCGAGCAATATTGTATAGCGAAGACAACATCCCTGCAGCAGCTGAAATACAGACATTCAAATTTACTACTCTTTATCTAGTTACAGCTGCTGAAGCACAACTGAAAACTATGACAAAATTTATAACAAACTTTAATGTAATCTCCTGCAGTTTTACTCCGATGATCATATTTAATTAGTTCATAAATTCAGACAATCATTGGACCACAAAAAGTCCAGAGAGATGCCTTAAAAACTTAATCTTCCACACATACATGCAAATTTAATGAAACCACAGCGTTCAGGTTGCTGTGTGATACAATGCACAAAGATACATGATGCCAGAGGAACCTTTAACAACGCAATCCTAACCCTGCACTGGTACACCAGTCTGCATGGCCTGTACTTTATCCAACACAGAGCAGGCTAGAGTCATCTTAGGGTAAAGGGATATTTTTCTCCTTACTCCTACTGAGCCCTAGTCTGCCCTATTGGGACCACACAGATCTGGTGCACATCCAAGAAGCCCATGTAGGACTGCCTGGCCTGGGGTTTAGGATATAGCCAGTAGTGGGATCTGCAAATGAAGACGTGGAACGCTGGGCGGGACTTACATGCGATTGGCTGCCTGTCCGCTCCGTTCCGAGCAGGCGCCCCCTCCAAGGCCAGGGCAGCCCGCGCGGTGAGCAGGGGGGGCATCGGAACGGAGCGGACGGGCTGCCAATCAAACGGTAGTCCCGCCTAAGTCCTGCCCAGCGTTCCACTTCTTCATTTGCAGATCCCACTACTGGATATAGCGTGTATCACCATCAATCCTCCCAGGCCCAATCCACACCCCCTGCCAAGAAACAGCCCATCCTCATCTCCACACTGCCCTCCTGTTGCCCAATCCCACCCCCAACGTTTCCTGTTACCCAATCCCACCCCCAACATTCACTTACCTGTGCCAGCCAGGGGCACAGGGAATGAAGCTGGTGTTGGCAGGCTGGAGCACATTGTTGTGTTGGCACTGCCAACTCTTGCCTGCTTATGGTGCATTCCCAACACTCGAGAGCCCATGCAGGAGGCCTGCGCCAGCACTGCAGCGCTTTAGAATCGGGCTCTAAGCTACACAACTTAAAGGGCAGGAGCTGCAATATGGGCTACGGAATAATGCAGGAAGGTTTACAGCAGGGGTGTCACATATGATCTCCAGAAGCTCATTATTGAGCCGCTGTGATGATTGGGCTCTTCCATCAGCACCACCATCAGCTGCCCTAAACTGCTAAGCTGCAAGCTGATACACCACGGAAAGGGCAGTGATGGGAGAGCTCAATTATCACAGCGGCTCAATAATGAGCTTCTGGAGATCATATGTGACACCCCTGCTGTAAACCTTCCTGCATTATTCCGTAGCCCATATTGCAGCTCCTGCCCTTTAAGTTGTGTAGCTTAGAGCCCGATTCTAAAGCGCTGCAGTGCTGGCGCAGGCCTCCTGCATGGGCTCTCGAGTGTTGGGAATGCACCATAAGCAGGCAAGAGTTGGCAGTGCCAACACAACAATGTGCTCCAGCCTGCCAACACCAGCTTCATTCCCTGTGCCCCTGGCTGGCACAGGTAAGTGAATGTTGGGGGTGGGATTGGGTAACAGGAAACGTTGGGGGTGGGATTGGGCAACAGGAGGGCAGTGTGGAGATGAGGATGGGCTGTTTCTTGGCAGGGGGTGTGGATTGGGCCTGGGAGGATTGATGGTGATACACGCTATATCCAGTAGTGGGATCTGCAAATGAAGAAGTGGAACGCTGGGCAGGACTTAGGCGGGACTACCGTTTGATTGGCAGCCCGTCCGCTCCGTTCCGATGCCCCCCC